>JADLZN010010995.1:0-187336 GCA_018155175.1 Sinocyclocheilus anophthalmus
GTATGTATGTATGTGTGTCGTGTGTGTGTGTGTGTGTGTGTGTGTGAGTGTGTGTGTGTGCTGTGTGTGTGATGTGTGTAGTGTGTACTGCTGTGTGTGTGTGGTGTGTACAGGTTTCTTCTTATACATAGGTGCAGGCGACTCAAACCTACATGCACACCAACTCTATGGGGACGGTAGTCTAATGAGGAACCCCTGGGCTACAAAAGCTTATACATCACACAGCACCCATGATTTTTTTTAGAGAGTGCCTCTAAAAATGCACAAACGGTTTCTGTGAGGGTAGGCGTTTAGTGGTTCAGGCTTGGTGTTTAGCGACTGATAGAAACGTCTACTAGCCGACGGGCCCTTACGTATGTAACCATGAGTTCCCGAGGGAAAGGACGCTGTCGACCGTTCGCCAGTCGCTTTGCCGGAACGCCCTTTGCCGTGCACCGCCCGTTCTGGAAGCACGTATCAATCCGCTCCAATGTAGCAGCGAGACGTCACGAGCAGGGTGGCGTAAGCACCAGAAAGCATAAAAGCGAATCCGGCCGGGCGCAAACCAGCTTCTATGAAGTAGCGCCTGCAGGGATGCAGTGAGTATGGCAAAGAGACGCAGCGTCTTGTTCCCTTGGGGAACCATGATTACATTGTAACCTAGAGACGTTCCCCTTCAGGAACTAGAGCTGCCGTCGAGCGCTATGACGCCGAAAACGAGAATACCCACTGCAGCGCCATACTCAATGTCCCTGAACGTCGTGTAGTGGCCTATGAGCACATCACGCAAGATGAAGAACTTCGAGGACCTGCGGCGTTAGAAGCCAGGCCCTACTAGGTGTAAAAAGTGCGACAAAGTGTTGTGGAGAGGACCAGCCCGCCATCACAACAAATGTATGCAAGGCCACACCCAAGCCTCGAAAGACCTGGAGCGACCGCCATATCGCTGCCGTCGAGATGCGCTCCTGCAACACCATAGAGTGATGCAGGAGCGCCAGAGGACTAGTAGCGCTAGTGAGATGGCCTCGACCACCACCTAAAACGTACGGAGCTCTAGCTTTGCGTCGCCGCCCAGGAAATCCCTTCTTTGGCGGACCAAAACAAACAAAAGCTGATCTGCCTTACACCACGGGCAGCTCTGTGTGCGTAAGCGTCCAGTGCTCGAACTGGACAGAGCAGATTACGCCTTTCTTGGCCTATTTCCTGGTACGGAGGAGGACAGAATGCTGTAAGTACTATGGGCCCTGGTGAAGAAGTGGCCACCTTAGGGACATACCCGGCCCCCCTTTTTTTTTTTTTTCGGATAAAGGAATGCCTTAACCATGCCTGGAGCGAACTCCAGGCAGGAAACAGAGAGTGCCTGAAGATCCCCAATACTTTTCAGTGAGGAAATAGCAAGGAGAAAAATAGTCTTGAGCGTGAGAAACTTGAACAGAACTTTACCCCTCCTTCTCCTGGGTTCAAAGGGGGCTATGGCATTTGAGCCCTCCAGAACCACAGCCATGGCCTACATGAGTGGCACCTTGCAGTGAACGCCTGCCCCTCCGCCGCAGCCACTCAGGGGCCTGCCACGAGGAAAACGAGTGCGCAAGTGGCTGTGTGCTTCCATGCTTGACAACCAAGAATGGGCCGGTCGTGGTAAGCAGGCTAAGGACCCGCAAGTATACCTTCAGAGTGGAAGGGCCCAGATACAACCTGCGGACAAGTGCTCCTCCCAGAAACTCCAGAACTGCTACCAATCTGGGCAGTTGATGGGTTCCTGCCAGTCACTTGGTCCGCACCATGAAGGCCCGAAAAGTTCCAATTCAAGGCATACTGTTCCTAGTGGACAGGAGCTCGTCGCAACTGGAAGTATAGCTGCTAACAACATCAGTGGAGTTACATGAGACCAGATGCTAGGAGCTGTGCCCCCCTCAGGGGCCATGCCCACAGCTTCCATAACTCCGCCGATTGATCTAGGAGACCACCGATGTGTTGTCTGTGCGGACAAACGCCTGATGCCCCCTTAGGTCTGGAAGGAAATGTGTCAGAACTCGAAACACGGCCAGCATTCCCCGGAAGTTGATGTGCCAAAAGAGATGATGGACTTCCCACAGACCCTGGGCAGAGCGGACACTCATGACCGCTACCCAGCCCGTGAGAGAGGCATCCATCATTAGCATTACACGACGACAAGGAGCCCCTAACATCAGGCCTTGAACCAGGAACCAACGTTTCTTCCACATGGCTAAGGCACGTAAGCATCCCTGTGTGACCTTGATAATGCGAAGTGGGTTGCCCCTTGGGGAAAACCCCTTGGTCCTGAGCCACCACTGCAAGGATCTCATGTACAGCAGGCCAAAAGGTATCACGTTGGACGACGCTGCCATCAGGCCCAACAGCCTCAGAACCTGTTTGACAGTGAGTGACTGGCCTTCTATTACTCTCGTGACTGTCGTGAGGATTGACTCGATTCGAGCAGGAGACAGACTTGCCTGCATCGAGGTTGAGTCCCACAACACGCCTAAATAAGTGGTCCTCTGTAGTGGAGAAAGAACACTCTTATTGGCATTTAGTCTTAACCCCAGCTCTCTCACATGGGCGAGGACGACATATCGATGCCGAGCCGCCATCTGCTCCGATTGAGCTAGTGTTTACCAATCGTCGATATAATTGAGTATGCGGATGACCTGGAGTCGCAATGGAGCCAGAGCAACATCCACACACTTCGTGAAAGTACAGGGTGAGAGTGCAAGGCCGAAAGGAAGAACACTATATTGGTATGCTTTGCCCCCGAAAGCAAACCTCAGGAACTTCCTGTGACTGGGAAGGATGGAGACATGAAAATAAGCATTTTTTAGATCTATCGTGACGAACCAGTCCTCGGACTTGATTTGAGATACTATCTGCTTGATAGTGAGAATCTTGAACCGAAGCCGTTTGATAGCGAGGTTCAGAAGACGGAGATCTAAGATCCGACGCAACCCCCCATCCTTCTTCGGAAAAATGAAGTAACGGCTGATGCTTTAGACCCGGACGCTCTCGAGAAGAGCAGCAGCCGAACACGTTCTATGGCCCCTTACCTCAAGAGAGTATATAATTCGTGCTGCCATTACCAGAAGCTGCTCGGGCGCCCCTACTAGCGCTGGTCGCACGATGACCCCGTTAGAAACGATGGCAGTACTGAGACAGAACTGCCCGTTCTGTAAACTTACTCTACAATCGCAGAGACCCATTTTGCAGATATTTGGATTAGAAGTTTCCACAGACCCTACCAGAAAATCTACTAGGAACCAGCCCCCCTCTGCAGTACGCTGGCTGTCTGGTATTAGTAGAGGAGCCCTTCGGTGCCCTGAAGGGATGACGGCTCATGGGGCCCCCGATTCACGAAGAACCTGCACCTCTGCTGTAGCAACTCACTTGAGGGAGTCGGGCGGAGCTCTACCGTGCCCCGTACCGTTGCCAGAGCGCGACGAGGCAGCCTGCGCGAATTGTCGATCGTCGCGAACGAGCTCACTGGAGCCCCTGACAAGGGCACAAGAAATGGGTTGAGGGTGTGGGGGCGCAGGCGTATCAAAAACCTCCTGAGGGCATCTGCTGGGCAATAACCGACCTCGAGTGCTGTAGCACCCTCACCTGAATGGGGACGAGCTCTACCGCTGCCGTGACCTTGCACCCGCGCTGGACAGCTGCGGAATTTCACTCGTCGGAGCCTCACTGAGCCCCTGAGCACACCGAGGTCGCACACCCCCATCCTCTATCTTCGGAACGCATGAAGCCTAACGGCCCCCATTGCTGTAGAACCCGGACGCTCTCCCGAGAGGAGGAACACGTTCTATGGCCCACTTCCTCAAGAGAGTATCTACTTCTTATTCCATTACCAGAGCCTGCTCAGGGGCCCACCAGAGTGGGAATGACCCCATTGAAACGAGGCGGACAAGAACCGAACTAGATTCTGTAACCTTTCTCTACAATCTGCAGGGACACATTTTGAGATATTTTTTTTGACTAGCAAAGATTTCAAGCGCACGCTACCAGAAAATCTACTCAGGGAACCAGCCTCTCGAGGCTGGCGACTGGTATTATTAGAGGAGCCAGTTCGGTGCACCCCAGACAAGTGCGGTACATACCATAATATGACCGGCAGCCGGACAGACGACGTGGTACGCCCCGACTGACTGATCAGCACCTCACTGAGGGGATCGCGAGCTCTCCCGTGCCGCTACCTGTTGCCGACGCCGGCAGCCTGGGAATTTCAGACCTCGATCGGAGCTCACTGAGCCCTGCAAGCACGAGGCATCTGGCAGGGGTATCAGGAACCCCATGAAGGGGCCACTGCATGGGAACAACCGCACCCGATGCTGCCTAGCCACCTCAATTGAGGGCGGCGGAGCCCCCCCCCCTCTCCCCGATGACCGTAACGTTGCTGGCCGCGGACCAGCCTGAGCGAATTCGCACTTGTCGGAGCTCACTGGCCTGAAGCGCCGATGGGGGCTTGCCAGGGGTATAAATGAAACCTCCATGAGACGCGCACTGAAGGAACAACCCGACGCTGACATGCTGTAGCCACCCTCACTGCAGGGGTGCGAGCCTCTCCCGCAAATAGCCGTACCGTTGCCAGGCGCCCCCAGCTGGGATTTCGCTCGTCGGAGCCCTCACTGAGCCTGAAGACACCGAGCCGGACTGGCAGGAAGCCGTATCAAAAGCCTCCGTGAGGCCAACTGCAGGAGCCGACCCTAGGCACCCGTATAATGAAGGGTTATCCTTTTCACTCGCCAATGGTAGCGCTGACCTGCTCAGACCTGACAATGGTTAGCGACCATTTCGCACGAGGTCCTCTTAGACAAATAACGTGTCCGAGATCCGTTTCGCGTCTATAAGACCCCAAGAGCAAGCATCGCCCCGCCGTCACGATCAGTTCTCGTGGAGGAGGTACGTGGTGTGCGGCGACGTCCGATAGTGACCAACCCCCCCCCCCCTCCCCCCCCACGCCCTCTGTTTTTGAGACTGCGCCCGATTATAAGGCTGCCTTTATGACTTGGCGCATGCCTAGACTCGCTCAGCAGCCCCACTCCTGAGTAGGTCAGCTTGGTATGCTTGTAACACCGCTATGGTGTGCAAACATGTGCCAGCCTGACCTGCTGTCGTATAAGCTTTCCCAACCAGACTCGGTGTAAGCCTAACGGGCCTGGTGGGAAGTTTCGGGGCCTTCAGGGATGATGCTGAGGGTGGGGAGAGATAGCTTGCAAGCGTCTGCTCCACCACTTGCATCGCCCCATATACCTTATCATTCACCCCCACGATGTTCTTTTGAATAATTCAAGAATGCTGGGGATTAATCCGGCACGGAGCGGTATGAGCTATCGGCCGTTCTACCCGATCCTTGCGCACTCAGCCTATGGAGATCGGGCAAAAAACGGGAAGCGCCCCCGTCTGTGAAGGGCTGGATCTGGATTACAGAATCATGCTCGTCTAATTATTTTCTAATCGGACGAGCGTCCTGTTCTCTTCTAGGCCGCACCGCCAACGATATTGGATTTTTTAGGCGGCGACCCCCCCAATCACCCACCATAATCACAAATCACACCTCATACGCAAGGGACTGTGGTGACGAGTCCACAGTCTCCTCTGTCTCGACACCCGTCACATCCACCTCCTCGGAGGAAGAGGGAAGATGACATGAAGAGCTATTATGGCTCTTCTCTCTCGCGTGCGCGGTGGGGGGGCCTGGGGGGCCTGTGACAGATGAGAGAGCCCAAGCGGATCTAGCGCGTTTCAAAGTGTAAAAAGAACGAGAAAATATGGATATGAGCCAGTCCTCGCGAATACCCTCCGCTAAAATCCACCCGCCGATCCCACGACAACAGTCTGCGCCTGCTGTCCTCGGCATACAGCGGGACCGACCCCACTACCAGCGGCAAGTCTCGAAGGATCGCGAGAGCCCTGACGCCGCCTCATCAAACGCAGCAGCGCTGAGACGCCGAGACGTGGGGATGGGGGTGGGTGATGGCGGGAGGCGGTGGGGGTGGTTCTGTGCCGAACGAAGACGCCCGCGCAGTGTCGACAATCAAGGCTAGCCTCGAGAGCCTGACCGTGCATGCTCTGCCCTCCTAACAAACGACACACACATCGAGTTATCCCCCGCCGCCAGTTATCGTGGGCAGGGAGAAACACAGCGTGTGTAATGCCGTTCGCTCGCCATAGACATTTTCATGATCGTTTTTTATATATGCTTGTGCGGACAGACAACAGTAAATAAACAGACACATAAACAGAGCGCTACTGAAGGGCAGAAGGATGGTCACGTTTGCCCCCGCCAACGGTTACACAGGTGCTTTTATGCTTTCTGGTGCTTACGTCACAATGCTCGTGACGTCTCGCTGCTCCATCGGACGGATTTGACACGTGCTTCAGAAACGCGGTCACGCAAGGGGGGCGGCCGGGTGTGGCGGTGCGCGTGGGTTGTTAGCGGCTTCCCAAAGCCCGACTCGCAGACCAGACCCTCTCGACCACGCTCCTGAAGGGAGAAATGTACAGTATACAGTATAAAAACCATTACGCCTATGGGGAGTCCCTACAAGAATAGTGCACCAGACTTGCGTTTGAACTGACAAACTAACACAAAAAATGTCAACATGCCCGTCTTTGTGAGTATCCTTGCAAACATCGTTGGTCATGTTCATGATCATGTCATCAGCAGCCATATCACCGTGCAGCCCAAGACTGGTTACCCACTGAAACTAAGCAGGGCTGAGCCTGGTCAGTACATGGATAGGAGACCTCCTGGGAAAACTAGTTTGCTGCTGGAAGAGATGTTTTTTTTAGTGAGGCCAGCAGCCGGAGCTCCCGCGTGCCCTCACCTTGTGTGCATCTGTGATTGTGGGTCCTTACGACCCCAGGTAGTGATGAGGCCGACACTATGTACTGCTGAAAAAAGCACCGAGTCTTTCGGATCGAGACTTTCAGCTTTAAATGAGCGCTCCTGATCTCTGTGCGTTATTAAAATACAACGAGATGTCCTTCCTGCAAAAGAGATGGTATAACCCCTAATATCATAGGACCAAATTTGCAACCCATGGCCCTCGGACTATCGTAGCAGCCCTCCGAACCATCCCCCTATCTGCTGATTGGCCCTTCATCATTCTGTCTCCTCTCCACAATATGCTGGGGTGTGGTGCGAAGACCTGCCACGTTCTGCACTCGCAATTGCGTCGGGCCTACTTCGCATCATCCAGAGCTGGATGCTGCCCACTGAGCTGGCTGGTACGTTGAGGATGATCCCACTTTATGCTAAAGCACTCGTTGAGTGCCCATGAAAAGCCGCTATATAAATGTAAGGAGATTATTATTATTAAATATGTCTCAAATGTGTCCGTCATGTAAATAGATCTCATCAGAAGATGATAGGCGGGAAAAAACAATGTTTTGTTTGACGGCCATTACCTAGATGGCAAAGTAAATTACAAAGTAGAGCTGTTTAATATCCCTCAGTTGTATACAGAATGATGTTGAAATGGAGACCTATCATCAAGTTGAAGTGAGTATAATATGCCCCCCAAAACATTTTTTTCAAAATACATTGCCTTTGCTAATTATATATTTTCACGCTTGCAATCTGCATACAAATCTATAAAGCCATTTGTTTATATTGTTTTATATTTTAATATTGATAGCTAATATATTATTGTTTTGCATTATTTGTGATCCCATAGCGACCACAAAAGACAAGTAATAAGTAGCCCACATGAAGTATATTTTGTAGAAAGTAGCGGGGGGGGGGGGGGACAACAATCAAGACATACATTGTAGGTCCTGTCAGAACTTAGTTGATCTTTTCGTTTATTGCCAAAATCATTAGGATATTAAGTAAAGATCATGTTCCATGAAGATATTTTGTAAATTTTCTACCGTAAATATATCAAAACGTAATTTATTGCACATTTGTAATATGACATGCCTAAGCTACTCATTTGGACTCTCTTTCTTTTTTTTTTCACCGACAACTTTAATTTAGCACAGGGAGAATGTGTATCACTTGTTTTTTCTATATTGTTTATTTAAACAAACAAAACAATAATAAATGTGCCATGCCCAAAATTAATTGTTAAACACCTGAACCACCTGAAAACAAAACACTGTTTATTTTATTTGTATCTTTGCTCTATTGTATTTATTTGTGCTGTTGCATTTAGTTTGATTATTTGTTATTTTCTTTCTTTCTTTATTTTTTTGACCATAGTCCTTTTTTCCCTGAACATAGCACATACTGAACCGAACCGTGACCCTAAAACCATTAACCGAACTGTGAGCAATCTGAACCATTAAACCCCTAATTATTATATAACTAATATGAGTATAATTGAATCACTTTTTTGGGTATTTCCATTTGCTACAATTTGGACATTATTTTGTCAGTATTAAAACTGAAAGTAAAAATTTCATACATTATCTGCCATGCCGAAACTGATTGTTAGAGGGAAGAAAAAAAACACATTTTACATATATATTGACTTTTGCACCATAATTGAGTGTGCTTTTAATGTTTAAGTGGTTTAGTTGGAGTGTAAACAGTATATGAAGACAAAAGTACAAATTAGTTTTTTGTGAAGCTGTTCCTCTCTCAGAATCCTGCCCTCTCCTCCTCCGCTGAGCCGCTGCGTTGGTTGCGGGAGTGGGCGGCCAAATGAGACATACTAGTGCAGAGGAAGTGCATGCTGATTTCACTTCTCATTTCACTTGTGATCTACAAAAGGTTCCTTATTGCTTACTTATAATTACCTGTCTCTCTGTATGCCTATGTCTATGTGTGTGTGCAGATGGGCTAGCCATAGTGAAGGTAGGCTGAGCTGTTATGCCCAGGCAGACACCTACATGACAGTGAAGAGCTCTCAGAAGTTAAATCAGAACAGATGGTGTTTCAGAGAGCCTCTGCACCTTATTGTGTAAAACTAGTCTCAGGAACTTCTGCTTTGTGCAATGCATCTATGTTAATATATATATAGTATAATATATTATTAATATTATATATATATACTATATATATATATATATATATACAGGTACATCTCAATAAATTACAATGTCGTGGAAATGTTCATTTTATTTCAGTAATTCAACTCAAATTTTGAAACTTGTGTATTAAATAAATTCAGTGCACACAGATTGAAGTAGTTTAAGTCTTTGTTTTTAATTGTGATGATTTTGGCTCTCGTTTAACAAAAAACCACCAATTCACTATCTCAACAAAATAGAATACTTCATAAGACCAATAAAAAAAAAATTAGTGAATTGTTGGCCTTCTGGAAAAGTATGTTAATTTACTGTACATTACTCAATACTTGGTAGGGGCTCCTTGACTTTAATACTGCCTCTATTCAGTCGTCGGCAGGGAGTTGGCTGGTCATGTGTGCTGGCACGGCGCGAGAACGACCGTGGTATCGAAGCCCCAGCGTTCTTTCGACAGTGGTCCTTACAGTCATCTGAACATTTTCTTGCCGTCTCTTGTTATCATTTTCCTCTTGACAATACCCATACGATAAAGAATGGTTCAAGGTCTGGGGAGCTTTGCTGAGACAGTCAAGAACACCAAACCATGGTCATTTTTAACCAACTTTGCGTATGCAACTGTATTGAGCCGGGTTAAATTGTGGCGCATGGCTGCCAAATCCGCGTGAAATGAAATCACGAATCTTCAAAAAGCAATGCAGCGCAGCAGAAGGAAGCCATGCAAAGTGTTCCAAAATTTCTTGCCCGACCTAACGGAGTGCCCTCCGTCCCCCCCCCATGAACTTCGCCGTTTCAAAAAACACAATGCCGACCAACACGAACAGATGAAATTAGCACCCCAAATAATCAAAAGACTGTGGAAACTTAACACTGAGATTCAAGCAACTCTTGGGCCTAAGCAGCCCTTCTCCACCCTTCCTCCATGACCTAGGGACCTTAGCCCCCGTTTCCTAAATGACCAAATACAAAAATTGCTACTCATCTGAAAAGAAGCGAAACTTATGAACCACTCGTCCAGTATCTTCTTCTCCTAGCCCAAGGTTTTTTTTTTTAAGACGCTTCTGATGTTTTCTGTGGTTCAGGAGTGGCTTAACAATAGGAATACGACAACTGTAGCTTAATTCCTTGACACGTCTGTGTGTGGTCGCTCTTGATGCCTTGACCCCAGCCTCAGTCCAATCCTTGTAAAGTTCACTCAAATTCTTAAATCGATTTTGATTGACAATCCTCATACTGTGGTCCCGGATAGCCGTTCTCCTCGGTTGGTTGTGCTATCTTTTCGTCACACATATTTCCTTTCCACTCAACTTTTCCTGGTGTAAATGTTTTTACTTGAGCAGACAGCACTCTTCTGTGAACATGCCGACTTAACTTTAGGATATGAAGTTTGCGGCTTACCCCTCCTGTGAAATGTGGGCTGTCATAATGATATGTCTTCTGACAACTGTACAGCTCCCAGCGTCTTCCCCATGATTGTGTAGACCTAGCTGAACCAAAAGCAGGAGAACCATTTTGAAGGGCTCAGGAAAACCTTTGCCTAGGTTGTTATAGAGTTTGATTAGCTCGATTGGCATGTCACCTATCTCTATTTGCTTGCCAGGATAGTGAATTGCGCTGGGTTGTTTGGTAATGTGTAGCCGAATCAGCTCATGGATGCTACGGAAATATGACTAATTAAGCATAATAGTTATAGATAACTATCATATTTTAGATCCTAGCTGCTAGATTAGCGCGTAGACCATTCACTCTGAGCCGCCCCACAACTCTGCTCTTGTCAATTACTAATAGAACGTTAAAATTTCTGCACCGTTAAGCACGGAAATAACTTTCTTACGTACAATTCTACAAGCCTTTTCCTGTTGAAGCTAAATCTGCCATGATTCATGTGACCTCCGCGTTATGAGGCAACAATGCAACACGTTCACGTGAGTGCATACAAGTAAGGTTTTATTAACTCACATAACTCACTTAAACTAGTTACTACATACTACATAAAGACATCATTAAGCTGGTCTAACATTACACAACATCGACACACACACACACATACAGTTAGCCGCATAGGAAAGCGTTAAAGTTTAACTCAGCATAGAAAGAGGCATAAAGAATGAATTTTATGGGACAATTTGCATATTCAGCAGATCTACACCAGAGGGAAACGTCAGATTCTTAGTTCAAAAACACCTTTGTAAAAAGGTAGGACTAGAATGATACTTAATGTATCAAGATAATAAGACTAAGTTTGAATACTTCTTAGCCGAGTTCGCGCGCGTCTGAAAGAAGATTCCTGCATGCCAAATCTTAAGAATTCGTCCCCCGATATGAATCTTGCTGAATTCCGGCTGTTCGATGAAAAATGAACCGTTGAGATCAGAAGTCACTTGCCTATGAATGAGAAAGGACTAGGACGACAAGCAAAGCCCTGGCCACAAATGCTTTGCGTATCCTGTAAGCCGATTTTCTCACATTATTCTTAAGCTTCTCTGATCCCGAGATACCACAGACGGGGCCTGCGGCGTCCACTGCAGGCCGGGCCTTAAGGTCGCCCGAGAAGATCTCTCCGCCCTTCAAGATGCACAGGCCATTGCCTACCAATGAGAACAAAAGAGAATTTCCAGCGCGCTGGGATGGGTGAGTAGGCAATGCTGTGAGAGACGGATTTATGACCCTCTTTTGTTCTCTAAAGACATGGGTAATTCAATGCGACTTAATCGAAATACTAACGATTCTCAGGACGCCCTAATGTCCCACCCAACGGCCCCTATAATATATATTGCCTATGTACCATCATATAATATACACGCTTGTTTCGATAATAAGAAGGCAAATTCATAGATACTAAAAAAGGTAAGATTACATATAGTGAAAAGAGATGATCAGGAATGAGTTCCCTCACAAGCATACTAAAATAGACTAAAAATATCAAAGACAAAATACACAAATGACAATAATATACCCAATGGCCTAAAGAATATGTGTGTTCATTCAAATAACTGTTTTCCTATGAATTAACTAGAACACAGTACATTTCTACTCTGCCTTTCCTTGGGACATACAGGGATTTTCCCTGCTTTACATACTTTTGGCCAATAAACCCAGTGCTGAGTATCAGACCCGTGGTGCCATGCAACAAGAGGCGCTGCTCGCTTCCTCGGGTGGTATCGCATTCCGAGGGGGCAGGGTTTAAACTGAGGTTATCAGAGCTATTTGCCCTTATATAAAAAGGAGAATATTAGTAGTGTTGGATTGGCTCAGACGCTACAAATGCTGCAGCCAAAATTCATCACAGTTAAAAGAACCAAAGACGTAAACTACTTCAGTCTGTGTGCATTGAATTTATTTAATACACAAGTTTCACAATTTGAGATGAATTACTGAAATAAATGAACTTTTCCACGACATTCTAAATTATTGAGATGCACCTGTATATAAATGTATTAGCATCTATATTATATATGTTTTGCTTTTCAACTGAGTTTTTTTTTTCTTGAGTGCCTTAAAATTCACTTTTATTATGAGTTCATTCAGGGGCGATTCTATGATTTTAATTTTAGGGGGGCTCAGCCCCCAATGAGAGTAATAATAAAAAATAATAATAAATATATTTAAAAAAAAAATGTTTGACTAATAGGGATGGTTTACTAAACTTATTGCAGTATTCCACTGTATTGCTTAGATAGGTAACATTTGAGTACTGAATAAGCCTTCCTGATCTCACACACTCACACACCTGTTTACTGTAGTTACAAACACAAAATGTTACTGTTTGCTTTTCTAGTACAACCCTCTTTCTTTAGCTCAAGTATGTTAACCTCTTTGCACATGCACTGTAATATGTATTATATTGAAAGTTAAATTTCCAAATGAAAATGGCAACGTGATCGTTTCATAAAGTATGCGGTTTCATTTTTGCTGGAGGAAACAGCTGTAGTGTGATGAGGAAACACAGCAAATGTTTACGTAGATGAGGGAACCATTCACTTATGAAGGTATTTTTGGTGCAAAACAACTGAGTGACCGTGACAGCGGAATTTGTAGTTGTAGAGAATAGCCACAAATGTGTATCAGTAAATCTGAAGTCACAGACAAAATTTGCAAACTTGTAGATTTTTTTTTTCTCTCCCACAAACACAACACAACAGCTACACGTTCTTGAATCCTTCACTGCAGATGCACAAATCCTAGTCTACGAATCACAAATCAAGAAACTCCGATACGCTCACAAGGTTTTGCTACTATATGCGGCAGTGCAATATGGTGCAAAACACATTCATTTTTTTTTTTTTGTTTTTTTTTTTTTTTTTTTTTTTATTTTTGTTTTTTTTTTTTTTTTTTTTTTTTTTTTTTTTTTTTTTTTTTTTTTTTTTTTTTTCTTTTTTTTTACACACCTGACTACAAAATGTGAAGTCACTAGACGAATTTCTGTACATCGCAAATCAGATTTGTGAATTCTTGCCCCAAGAGAGATTTTGCACTGCCTTGTAGAATGTTTTCTACATATATATATTTTTTCTTGCTCTGATGCTTTTACTAGAGTACAAACATCAGAGGGACATCAACTACATTGTTGCGCCAACTCTTTTTTTGCTCCCCGCTGAATGTGCCCTGCCTACGCAGTATCAAACACTGTTTTGCTGCAAATGACACAGTTTCACGCCTCTACTCCGTATAGCACACCGCCCTATCTGTGTGTAAATGGCTGACCCAAAAGTGATTTGCTGCCATCTGCTAGACCGCCAACGGACGCGCACTGTAGAGAGCCCCAGAGATTTCAGCCCAATCAGAAGAGCTCATTTGGGCGAGCGCGGAAAAACGCCGACCCGGGCCCCCCCCCCACCCGCCCGCCCCCCCGGGACCCCCCCCCCCACCCCCCCCCCCGGCCCCACCCCCCCTAGTTTTAGCCACAACCCCGAAAAATAGAGATGCTGCCCGGAGCACATACTTGACCCCCCCCCCCCCCCCCCCCCCAGCGACAAGTACTCAAAAAGTTCGTAGGTATTGTTTCATTTCTGAAATCATTTGTTTATAGCTCTTAAATATAGCCATAGTTGGTAACAGTTGCTTTCTTAGTTAGGTTAGCAAATCTTATTTCACGAAGGGTAAGCTAACGGTAGCCTACCTGCATTGTTAAGTGTGCTATTCAATCGTCTCTTATTAAATTACACTGTCTAATATAACGATTTATTCCTTGTATTCTTTTATGCTTTACCTTATAGAAAAATGATAGATCAGGGTGCATCTTCGCAGGTGAGTGAGTTAAAACCAAGGGTACCATGTTTTTTTTTTTGGTGAATAGTAATTTTTATTGGGATAGCCTACTATATTAAACTAAAGGTAATTTACAGCAGGCAATCAATAGTAGGTAATTTGCCTAGTAATTACTACTCTCAGTGTAGCGTAGGATTACTAATTACTTTAGTTATCCCTGTTTTCATTCCTTTGAGAATCCTTGTTTTGTGATTTGGCTCAATATCTACTACTATAGATATTTACCTACTATAGATTACCTGCTAGTAAAGCTACATTTCCTTTAGTTTACCTTTAGTTTTCTATAGGGTAAAGCATAACAGAATACAAGGAATAAATCATTATATTAGACAGTGTAATTTAATACGAGACGAATGAATAGCACACTTAACAGTGCAGGTAGGCTAACATTAGCTTACCTTCGTGAAATAAGATTTGCTAACCTAACTAAGAAACACTGTTTACCAACGTAGCTATATTCAAGCTTTAAACAAATGATTTCAAAAGAAAAAATACCCACGTATCTTTTTTGATACTTGTCGCTGTCAAGACGCTCGCAGCTCGCGATTTTTCGGGGTTGTGACTAAAACCAGGGGGCGTGTTTCAGGCACCCAAATGAGCTCTTCTGATTGGCCGAAATTCTCTGCTCTCTGAACAGTGCACGCCATTGCCTCTACAGATGCACAAATCACTTTTGCACCATTTATCACAAAGATAGCGGTAATGCATAAGGATATTGATAAGGTAGTGGAGAGCGTGGAACTTGTCATTTGCAAGCGAAAAACAGTTTTTGAGACTCGTAGCAGCAGATTCACGCTGTTGTAGTTGTGCACTTGTGTTTGTGCTAGATAAAGCATCCAAGAAAAAAAAATATATATGTAAGAAAACATACTACAAGCATGCAAATCTCATTGCAAGAATTCACAAACTATTTGCGGATGTACAAAATTCGTCTGCGACTTCACATTTTTGATGCAGGTGTGCGAATGTGTTTTGCACCATATTCACTGCAGCAATAGTATGAACCTATGCCAAACTGGTGAGCGTACGATGTTTCTGATTGTGATTGTAGACTAGGATTTGTGCCACCTGCAGTGAAAGCGATTCAAGAACGTGTAACCTGTTGCTTGTGTGTTTTGTGTGTTTTTTCTTTCCTGCCGGGGAAATTTGAGGAAAAAAATCTACAAGTTTGCAAATTTTGTCTGTGACTTCAGATTTACTGATAAACATGTGTGGCTATTCTCTACAACTAAAAATTCCGCTGTCACGGTCACTCAGTTGTTTTGCACCAAAAATACCTTCATATTGCTCCCCCATGATATTTTGTAAACCGTATTTATGACAAAGAACTGTACAGTTGCAAAAATTATAACAATCTATCGATAAACACACACCTTGCCCTCTGTTTCTCGCTCACCTTTGCGCGCCGGTGACTGAGTCAATGCCTCTATGAAAACACGCTGAAAGCACGGGAGAGGACAAGCCGATATGGTCCTGAGCCACTGATGTTCATATGAAATTTATAAGGAGCGCCTGGAGAGACGATCACGAATTCATGTACAGTTTTTTCTTTGTGTGAGCTGATCGCAAAATTTTTAGGGGCGCTAAGTAGTCATTTTAGGGGGGCTATAGCCCCCCTAAAAGTGGCCTAGCAACGCCCATGAGTTCATTGATTATTTTCCACCATAATATCAAGAGATTTTTGTCTTTATTTTGCTTATTTTTTAAGCCTTATAATATTGCAGCAAACCACTTAACACAATTATACATTTATATATTTGATTACTAAGCTGACATTATATTATGTCCAGTGTATTAGATAGTGTATTGTATATTATATTACTAACACTGAGAAAAAAAAAAAGGTTAGGTTGTGTGTATCAGGTTAAATGCATCTTGCAAGCTGTTTGCGTTTAGATTCTTAGTTCTGACTTTAATTAAATAGAAAGAAGATGGTATAGAACTAGATTTTTTCATTTTCTGAAGAAATGTGCAGTATGTGGTCTTTGTCAGTACAAAACTTGCCACCAGGTGTTTTGGATGTTTTATAGAATGTTTTTGCCAATTTCTTGGTGGTTTGTGGTTCGTGGTTTAGCTGTTAGAACATTAGGAAGCTGACTCATTTTTGTAATTTTGCATTTTAAAGGAGATGGATTCAGAGGATTATTTTTTTGGAGAGGGTTTTAGCATCCTGACAACATGTTTTGGTGTTAGACTGTCAGCATGGTGAACTCTAAAATGCATCCCATCTAAAGCACAGCCTGCTTGTGTAACACATCTACTGGCTTCAACAATACATTTCAAGAGAATTTCTGTCAGAAAGAATCATCTGCTGCAAAATATGCCCTTTTTGTTTTGTGAAATAAAATGTTGGTTATTTATTTTTTTGTAATATTTAATTTATTAGAAGTTATTATTATTTTGTTTTAATATTTAATTTGACTTTTAATAGATATTGTATTTTTATTGCCCGAAATATGCTATTATTTTTAAAGTCTTTATTTTAACATTTGATATGCGAATTCATTTATGGATTATTTTTTTGTGCTGCTTTTATTTATTTATTTATTTTAATCATTATTTTCTTATTACGATATCATGTATTTAATTATTTAGATTATTTTATTAAGTATTTTGAATTTGAGGTTGAATTCTTGCATTCTGTCTCAATTATTATTTTAAATGCTATATGTAAATGTTTATGTCTTTATACACTTTTGTTTGGACATTTTTTATCATGGTGAACTTTTATTCATTTATTATTACCTTTGATACTCTTCACTTTAAAGTGAATTTTGTGCAGATCGATCCACAGATTGTTACTTTCCGTTTGTTTTGCTGCATAGTTTTCTTTTCTTAAAAGTTTGTTTGTGCATGAGAGGCTGTAATTAATGAGGGTGAAGATATTTGACGGCTGATATTATGTGGAACGCCAAGCCTTCAGGGTATAGCTCCCTGAAATTTGTACTTGTCATTTTCAATGTGACATAGACCACAGCAGGAAACACTCATTTTCATCTGATTATACCCCTGCTGTTTATTACTGTCTATAAACAATGCTCCATATTAAGGCGTGATGACAGCTTTTAATATCTGCCGGAGAGGCTCCGTCCCTTTTGAGAGCCTGTGTCATATTTTTTATTTTGATTGCAGTCAGAGACTCACAAGACCCCCCCCTCCCGACGTCACTAGTGGGAGTCAGTCACTAGAGCTTGGGCTCTGATCCCCCTGTCACAGTAGCCGTTATGTTTCTGTTAACACAGTAATGCCCTACGAGCTAGACCAATTTGAAATCGGTGTCAAGAGGACCTGTTGGCCTCAGAAACAGCATTATGTGTGTGAGAAATGCCCATGTTAATGCCCAGTTATTACGATAATAGGTGATAGGCACAGAGCGTCCGGCAAAAAAAAAACGATCAAAGCGTAGTGAGGAATTGCCGATACCTGCGGTGTTCTTTTTTTTTTTTTTTTTATGGGGTGAGACGCCATGTGATTGACCTGCAGTATTTGTCTGCATGACAAGCTCCAGCTGGCATGTCATAATAGCGAATTTGATGATAGCTCGCCTTGCGATGCCGTTGGCTGCGCCCCTAGTACTAATGTTTAATTGAGAATCTTTGTGATCCTTAGCAGACGGAATGAACATACTTAGTTCCAATGAACGGGGTCGACGTCTTTAATCGAGGAGGGCGTGTTAACTTTTGAGAGTGGGAGATCCCTGTACTGCTTTTCCTTTTGATGCCTCGCGATGGCATTTGTATGCCGAACTCATGCATTGTAAATCGTACAGCCGTTAAGGAGAGGATCAGAGCCCTCACTACAGAGTGTGTTTACTCAGCGTAATCATACATTCGACACGATGGAGACGGCCACTTCCTGCAGCTTGTACAATCAGTGTCGGATTCACCACTCTACAAATAAACTAGAAATTTTCTGAAGAAAATGCAGCTACTTATGATGCGTAGACTGGTTGCCAGGCGTGCTTGCTAAGCGGGTACTGCAGACCGTATATGAAGTTGCAAGGTGTTATGTAGTTTTTTTTTTTGGCATGGGTTGCCTGGGATGTTCTAAGAAATACGGTACCGGGTATATGCCTATGTTTTTTTAGCCTTTTAGTGCATTTGTAAACAGTTCGGCTTTAAGTGATTCGATAGTGGTTGCCATGGGTTTAGAGCTGGAGTGTGAAGCGTTGGCTTCAAGCTGGATTTAGTGTTTTTCTCATGTGGTTTCTAATTAATTGCCGTAAAGTTATCTGCGTTTTGTTAGTTTGTTTTTAGTGTGTTGCCTACAGTGAGTTGATAAAGGTGCTTTAGGTGCGTTGACCCAGAGTAGATTGAACAGTATCGTAGGGTTGCTAAGCTGCGTTGGTAAGTGTGCATCGGATGGTGCCCAGGAGCATTGCCATGTGGTTGTTAAGTACTTTAGCCTAAACATTGGAGTAAGGTGATTGTCGCCTCCGGAGCGTTCGACAAGGGAAGATTGCTATGTTTTTAAACCTGTTTTTTTTTTTTTTTTGTTTGTCTGACGTTACTAAAGCTCAAATATGGTCTTCTTCTTTGCACGGTGCGGTTGCCTCGCTGCTGTAGGGGTCCGATTGCCCATAAAAGTTATGGCTAAGTAGGTTTTTAGGTGTTGCTACGTTCGGCATTGCCTAAGGAATGTTCAGGCCGTTTTGATGAATGGGTGCGCTGCCAACGAAGTTATTTACAATCAGTTGCTGTAGGTCAGGTGGGTGGTTTCCTAGAGCCACAGGATGTTGATATTGCCTAAGATGTTGGCTGTGTCGTTTAATTGATGCTAAGGAGTGATTGTTCTTTAGTGTATTGCCTAATTCGGGTATAGCGCTGTGATGTGCGAACGGTGCCCCTAGAGTCTTGCATTGTGATTGCTAAGCTTCAAACTGTTTTCTAAGCTTACTGTGCTTTGCTTAAGCAAAGGTAAGCTGCGGAGTGTGGTGCCCTAGAATACCTGAGCTCATTGACTAGCATGTTGCCCCCTAACAGTCAGTTGATGAGCCCTCTTTATGTGGGCTGCGTATTTGCCTATTTACCTATGGAGCTGTTCTGATAGCTGGTCCATAGGGTTTTAAGTGGTTTTAGCAGATTGCTACATTTGGTTGCTAAAGTGTTGTGAGTAGTGGGCTGATGCCTATGTGAAGTTGCCCTAAGCGTGATCGAATGGTTTTAGAGTGTTCCAGCATATTGCGCTTGAGTGTTTAAGCCATGCGTTAGCCTATGCTGGTATGCCCCACTTGCCTAGCCTAGCCGGTTCTGTGGTTGCCAGATTGTTTCTATGTGGTTGCTAAGGTGAGTGCTTTTAATGCATTTTCATACATTTTCTAATGCATTTTGTTGCTAGGGCAGTGGTGGGATGTTGTTAGGTGGTTTTCAAATCCCTAATTCTCTCCTTCAACATAAATCTGTTGGCTTTATTCACAATTGTAACATCAAAAATAATTTTGTTGCTTTACAACCTGCCCAAACGCTGCAGGGTAACACTCTTCTACTAATTTCTCTCAGCCAGCAAAGAGTTTGGTTGTTCTCCATGAGGTCCTGTTGAGATGAAGCGTGTGATGTAAGTTCAGAACGCAGGCAGGACGTCGAGGTCTTTGTGGGATTAGGGCGCTCTGGGGCGTTCTGTCCTGGGGGTCTGTTCTGGTCTTTGATGTGAATCAGGACTCAGGTTCATCACCCAAGAGCTGCACAGCAAGATAGCAGTCCACAGAAATAGACTGAGACAAGAGCATCAGACCAGCACAGCAGTAAGTCATTCTCTAAATCATCTGAAGCATTGTTAGGATTTGATTTCATTCATAATATTATTTTCTGTTAGTGCTGTTTGCTAAGGCAACCGAACACAATCTCATTTGACTTCAAATAGCCGCCTAACAATGCCTCAACAGAGGGAGACCAGCAGCCTTCTGGTTTAAGCACTACATGGCATCACTCTGTGACAAGATTCTTGCAAAACTTTCAGCTCTGATGAGTCAGGCCGTTATGATTTAGAGAAGCTCCATTTGAAACATGGTGGGAAGTGTGACTGCTGTCTCAGAGATCCTCCACTGCAGGTGTCTGGCCTCACTCCCAATTGCCTGTAATGTGTTAAGAGCACATACAAATCTCATTTCTAATAATCATATATTCTTTGTCTTGCAATGGCTATATCATAGGTAGCATTACCCATAACCCATAACAAAAAACATTTATTATTAATTTGTATACAACTGATGATATAAACAGAGTGCAATAAATATACACTATTTCAATATTTGTAAACTGCATGATTTTTTAAAATAATTATGGAAATTGTAGTGTCATTTCTGCCATAACACCTCATTTTCTCTCTCTAAAAATTGTACTTGTTTACCAGGATGACAACAGTGTCAGAGAAGAGCTTGAGATGAAACATGAAATGTAACATGCAAAAGACAAATCTAAATAAATATCACTTGTAATAAGTCTCGTGTGATATATATATTTTTAATTCTGCCAAACTATGCAGAAAGTATGAACTTATAATTTAACTGTTGATTCGGATACATAACATAGCCCTATCTAGAAGATTAGGCCTTAAAAAGATGCAAAGTCTAGCACATTTTATAAAAAAGAAAATAGTTTAATAGACTATTCTCTGTACCATACAATTTCAAGACCCCACAGAATGACCCTTGGCCATTTTTTTTTTGCGTTTTTGTGTTACAAATGCATAAGTTATGATGTGGTGGAATTGCCATTTGTTCATAACATTAGCTGTTGAACAAACTAGCGTGACTTTGAAAATGT
The DNA here is from genome assembly GCA_018155175.1 of Sinocyclocheilus anophthalmus. Classification (NCBI taxonomy): domain Eukaryota; kingdom Metazoa; phylum Chordata; class Actinopteri; order Cypriniformes; family Cyprinidae; genus Sinocyclocheilus; species Sinocyclocheilus anophthalmus. Next base: position 20,994 of record JADLZN010010995.1, read on the forward strand.
GTTTTAGAAGACTTTCATTTGAAAGTTTACAGGATCAAACATGCCTTTACCCTTTAAAATAATGATTTTTCGAAGTTGTAAATAAAATTTATTCAAGTATGTTGAAAATACAATATCAGTCTTTCTACTTCAATATCATTTTTAATGCAGTTTGTTACATGCAGTTTCTTTGTAATGATTTGTGAAATACATTAGCAATTTCTGAGTGAAAACGGTTTATACACCAAATTTGTATCAGTGTAGCTGAAGAAACACCTATTAATATATATACAGCCAAGACACTTTTTCTGTCATCTAAGATGATGCTGTAATGCCGCAGCTAATATTGTGCCTTATTATTGCTATCTATATGAGATGAGTCTTGACCAAACATCCTTCGTAATGGCCGCCCAGATCAGTGTTAGTATAAATGAAGCCTCTCTCTCAGCGGGAGCAGCCGCTGCTATGTCAAAGCTTGTTATAAAGCATGTCAGAGAGACAGAGGTGTAGAACCATTACAGAGACGCACTAATTATAGACTCTGTTCTCAGCATATGATATAATAGCATTAATAATCCCAGCATTTTTTTTTTCCATTATGTCTGATTAGGCAGAAGAAACGTCAGACTGACGCTGAATGCGCACGCTCAGCACAACCCATTTTATCAGAACAGCAAAATGGCCACACACTTGCACTGCCGCTCTCGCTCTCGCATTGGCACTGTGCAGTTTTGTGAGGAGAGATGCCAAATAAATTATATAATGAAGCATTTTGTTCAGGACGAAAACAAGACGACGGAACCCTCAAATGCCTTTCGTAACTAGTGACTGTTCCCGTTCTCGTTCACAGGACATAGTGACAGCTGGCCTCTTACCCACTCTGTCATTCCTAATGCAAGTTATCTGTCTCTCAAATATATTCCAAAGCCTGCTTAAGGTGACATTTGTCAGAATTTTATTGGTTTTTTTAGTTTATTTTTAATTTTTTCCTTTATTTTTTTATAATTTTTATTTAGGTCTATGTTTATAACCACTGATGTCTGTAATGCTAAAGGCTTTATTGAAAATGTCTTACGACTAAATCCAGAGCCCGTGCTCTTTTTTCTCAGCCTGCCCCGATGTGACAAGCATGAGAGAGCCACAGCTTTCCGTTATTCGACGTGCTTTGATTAAGCAACTTGAACGCATATGCCTCTGCGCATGTAATTCCCGTTGGCAGGACAGAATTCGATGAAAAGCATAATGAGCATTCCATTTGACCTGCCGATAATTGCAAAATGCCGAGTATTGATGAGTTTATAGTCTACGGAAAACCCCCCCCCCCCCCCAAGTAGAAATTATTATAATAAGGGCGCCTGTTTTGGCAAGAGTGGAGGGGTAGCAGAATATGCATTGCCGAGTAGTCAAAGGGGGAAAAAAAAAGTACAACATTGCATGACCTCCATGAGTTTGCGTGCATTACAAATTAACAACATTCAGCTAATTGAACCAGCCTGGCACATCGACCAAATATTCCCAAGCAGTAATGCCTGCAGATCAGAGAGGTTTTATTGTATAAATGTCAGTAAACAAATAGAAATCACATCAGATATTTCATCAGATTTTTTACATTATTGCTGGTTCAAAGACTCTAATGGTGAACTCTCACCGTGTTAATCTCCGTCTGTTGGGAGTTGCGTTAATTATGACCAATGTTTGTGCTATACATCTCGTCTGTAAATGTCAATGCCCTAAGCTGGTTTGTGAAGGCTGACTGTGTGTACATACATCCCCGCAATGAAGCCTAATTCAGTAAGTAAATATTTGCCCCCAGATGTGATGATGATATATTTTGTTATGTATGATGTTTAATCCACTGGGGAACCCCTGATGAGACTAGATAGCCCGTCACTGATGTATTAGAGTGTCCATGATAAAGAAAAAAGGAAAAATCTAGTTGGAAACATAAATGCCAGATTCATAGAAATGTGTGTTCAAGTTGGCATGATATGGTCCAAAGAAAATAAATAAATAATAATGTGATGTAACTATCAACTAAAAAGTAATTATTCAACTGAAATATTATTTAATAAATAATCTTTTTGTTTTTTTTTGAGTTTGGGTCATTGCCATGTAGAATGTATACATTAATATAATTTTAAATTTCAGTTGTTGCCAGCCATATACTTTTTATATTAATAAGCAAGTTTCCTCAAATATTTTTTCTATTTCAAAAATGTTGCTAACAATTTAAATATTTTATTTAATAAGGATTTTGCTAATTTATAAACACATAAATTCTGTTTTGTATAATTAATAGATCTGACAAAAAATAATTATAATTGACCCTGATGCTGGACCTTTGGTCCAGAGTAATGAGTAATGAGCTTCCTAGACTTTTACTCTTCTGAAAGCTGCCAGTTAAAAAAAAAAACACTTTTATTTAATGTATATGTAATATAGTAATATATTACATTTAATATTAAATTAAATTAATAAATTAATTCATTTATTTTTAAATATATTAAACAATGTTGCTAAACAATTTGTTAAGAATTTTGTCCATTTATTTTGTTTATTTTATTTATTAATATTTTTTAAATTAAATTAATAGGGGAAAGAAAGTCATTGACCCTGATGCTGAGTATTATAAGTTATGAGCTTCCTAGTCTTTTACTCTTCTGCACCTGAGCTTGTTTCACTTTAAGTGCTGTGTTTTTAAAGTGCTTCCATCAGCAAGACGCTAAACTATGCTTCTGCCAGTAAACAACAGCACCAAATGGTTCCTCAGTCTGAAACAGGAAATAACACCGTTAGCGGTGACCTCCTGCTCTGTGGGGTTGAGATTTATAGCACTTGGGAGCCCGATTTCACCTTGCAGACCCCAGTGCTAGAAAACAACACAGAAAACCCTGGGAATTCTGGGCCAGAATGATGCTCAGAGGTGCTCGTAGAGGGAAATCGTCAATGTGCGACCAGATTGTCATGCTAGTACCGTGCTCTCTTCATCTCCGTCTTATGGTGAAGAGGCTCGTGGCGTTTCCTTCAGGAGTGCTTAGAGCCAGACATGGCCTCTAAAAATCTCAGTGGTCCATGGAGGATGCTCAGATCTGAGGAGAGGGAGTCAGGATATCTGAATGCTGTGGTTACTACACTCAGCCGTCCCTGGTGGTTTGGCAGTGCACTCGATTCACTGCTGTAGACGAGATGTTCTCTCACTGTGTGTTCTTACCCCCAGAGGGGTCCAGATACCGAGCCTGCAAAGCTGGATGCATTTATTTTTTTAAGCTTCTTGTGCTGGATACAGAGGGCAGTTATCGCAAATGTAATTTTAGTTAACTGTGTTTTCGTATTGCTTCATCTTTTAGTATAGGATTAGTTCACCCAAATGTAAAAAATTTGATTATTTACTCACCCTCATATTATTGAAAACCCATTTGATTTTCTTGTGAAAGAAAACTAAATGGGTTCCTCTTCAGGAACTCGAGCACATGCGTCGAAGAAAAACCTGCCTAGACGGGAACGCAGTTCAGCGTGCACTGGGCTCTATGAATCTCGTGCTGTAATCAGATAAACAGAACCCTGGGCGAGCACGATCACGAACCGCGGGGCTGACGTATACCAGGATGGACCCCTAAAGAATATAAAAGCACGGTGTGCCCCGGGTGAGAACCAGCCGTCCGCCTTTTATGCTCATCAGACAAGCGCCTCTGATTTTTTTTTTTACGTGTGTGACTCAGTCTGATATATGTTTCAGTGCCCCCAGTGCTCATATTTGGTGTTAGTACGTCCCATAGCCGGCTAGGAGAAATTAATGCTCCACGGCACATGCACAAGTCTACACCATCTGAGTAGGGGCGAAGGCAACCAGCTTTTCAAACTGTGTGTTCCTCCCTGCCCACGCGTTTCATTTACGGTGGTTGCGCGAATACACACAGTTTGTTGCGACTTGCTTGCTACCTGGTGGATGGGGAGCATGCTGACGTCAGCGAATTGCGAGCTGCTGACGGCCCGCATTGGGATGTGCTTTCCCTGGCATGCTACTCGCTTCCAGAAAAGCACTCTTCGCGGATGTGCCGTGCTTTCTGCAAGAGCGTTACCCGCCCCGATGCAGCGGACCGTCGACTGGAATCAGACGAGGACGCACAGACGCGCATTGGCGCTCGTGGGAGTTCGCAGCCTGCCCGAACTGGACGGTAAGCGATGGAGACGCGGGGAAGTCCTATCTATCTCCCGCACCCGCACCAGATACGGACCGCTCGCTCTGCCCGCGATCGGAAAGTGCCCACGGGGGACCGTCTCTGCGGTTATTCCCCCCGGCGATTGCTGCAGCTCGGCGCACCTCGCCTATACTTCCCTCGCAGCGGGACGGTGATTGATGCCTGGTGGAGCCCGTTGACGAGGATCGACCCCCTCAATCCGCCCCAGTATCCGAAGGGAGCTTTGGGGGTGGGCAACTCGTGCCTCGCCGGTGTGCAAACTACAACATCACATGCGCCCGCCCGAGGGAAATGGCTGAAACCGCCAGGAAAATCAAGCTTGGATGTGAGCGTTTTTGCGAAGTTAAGCCCCCCTCCCCTCCCCCCCCCCACCCCCCCCCCCCCCCCCCTTCCCCCCAGCAGCCCAGGCCGAGCCTGCCTGTTCCCCGAACCTCCACCACCGATTGGTGTCGAAGTCGTCGTGGAAAGGCCATTCTCGGCCCGCCCCCTCTTCGTTCCAGCCCTACCTGGCACATTTAATCGGCGATCTGTGGCGGGCTGGATGAAAGAGCCGCGGCAGTTTATTTAAGACGCATGCCATCAGCGGTAGAGACAGGACGCTAGCGAGCTATATAGTTATCCCGGCTGTGGCAATCAGTCTTATAAGATGGCTCCGGCCTATTGCCCTCAAGCACGCCTGCGCACAACCTCAGCGCTGGAGCTGCGGCAAAAGACGCTACTCCGCGCGAGCGGGGCAAGGCTGGTGCGTGTCTATGCCCCACACCATGGCCTGCGATGTCTTAATAGGCCCAGTACCAAGACAGACCTGCTGGAGAGAGCTAGATGATGGTGAGCCAGATAAAAATCCGGAGGATATACGAGCCTCGGCAGGACCGCTGATTGTTCTCCGCGCCACCAAGGAGACCGCCGTGCCCATTGGCAGCGTCTATGGCCCCCAGCTATGGTGGACATGCCCAGAGAGGACATCTATGGCTACCCTGTCCAGCATATGAAAGAGAAAGACAGGGTCCTGACTAATGGTACGCCCCGCCTGCGCCCTTGCTCTGGCCCTGCTTAGCGATAGACCGTCATATATCGGTAGTATTTATTTAGAAGCGACACCAGGAGACGTCCTCGTATAGCAGGCTGAGCGGCGTTCCACCGCGTTTCTCCCCTCGCCCTGCCTCTCTAGCCTCCTAGGGGGCGTAGAAAAAAGGCGGCGCAGATGGGCCTAAGAGAGCAGCCCCCTCAGTCGACAGTACCAGCACACCCCTTAATCCCAGAACACAGGGAACGCGCCCGCCAAAAAACAGGAGCGACTGCGCTCGCGTGCTCCCCGTGTCGAGCAGCACGAGGGCGGAATGCGCACGACCTCGCACGGCCGTCGGGAGCAGGACGCCTCTAAGGCTAAGCAGATCTTCGGACCCGTACTATCAGTCTAAGAAGTGTCCTCGGCACAAAAAGTCCTGACTCGCCACTGGCACCCCCAGGATGTAGTGAGGCCGCAGTCCTTGGGGTGCCCCAGTGGATGTGCACCGCATTACACGGTGCATACCCGTCATCGCCTCAGTAGCCCCATACAAGGCAGATCGCGACCTGATAACACTTCCTGCCCGGAGAGTTACAGGGCCGCAGCCGAACAGTCTCCGCAGAAATTAGGTTGAGCCGACCAACTCACTCAGTCACGCCCGGGCGAACGTATAGCGAGTGCTAAGAGCCTCGCCCACCTAACGCGCTCGAAGGCTATCTCTAGAGCAGCAGCGTCCCCCCCCCTGCGTCGGTTTGCTATCCCTGAAGGTTCGCCGTTACCGGGGCACCCGCAGCGGTTAACTAAGCTCGTACTGCCACAGCAGATCAGTCTCGCAAGAGATGATTCCCTTAGTCAGACTTTTGGCAGCTGCTAGAGAAACTACTGCCCAAACGTGACGTCGTCGCAATGAGAGCCTCACTGCACACTGTATGGAGGAGCGGGCTACAGAATCCCAGTTTGGTTACTCCTACACCCCTCCTTTCAACGACGTCGACTTCTCCCACGCATGGCTAGGGCCACGAGCAGGACTCTGGATCATGGAACTACAGGATCAGTACTGAACTCTCTTCTTGAGGAAGCGACAAAGGCCATCGAGATCGGTCCCTACTACATGCTGAACGGCCAGTCCACGGGGTTCATAACAGCGGTACTTCGTAGTTCCAAAGAATGAGTGGGTGGTTGCGTCTCATATTTTAGATCTACGTCACTTGCAAAACTAGCTCCAGTCTATTGAGCAATGCAAGTTCAAGATGCTTATATAAAGACAGAGTCGGTTATGTCTAGATCATGCCGTCCGAAGGACCTCTGGTTAGTCACGCATCGCATCGTAAAGGACGCATAATTACATTATCAATCATTAACCACTCGCCAGGCCGAGCTTCCTGAGGTTTCGCTTTCGCGAGGGAGGCAAAGAACCGTACAAATTCGTGATTCTCCTTTTCGGCCCTTCACTCTCACCCGCACTTTCACAAACGCAAAACTGCATGGTGGATGCGCCCGGGCTACGTGAGTTGCGACTCTAGGGCCATCCGCCCATACCTGACTTTATATGACGCATGGTTGCATTTTGTAGCCCTCAATCAGGAGCAGCCGTGTGGCTTAGTCATCGACGATGTCGCAATTCTGCCACATGATCGGGAGAGCATGACGGGCCTTAGGACTAAACGCACAAGCCGAAAGTGTGCTTTCTCCATTACAAGACGAGACCACTTTATCTATGTATGCCTTATCCCCCGATCGCTCTGCCTCCCTGGAGTTCTGAAAGATCTCTGAGATATCGTGACGACCGGATAGGGGTCGGCCTGCTTCTGTCTAGTAAGCCCCGCTTATGGCCGCCCGCGACCGAGTATGGTTCTCGGACACCTGCCATTTCTTCTCCATCGACGCGCCGCTTCGTGGGGAGATTCCGTCTGCAGCGAAGAAGCTCTACCTCTACACAGGCGGAGCGCGTAGATCATCCACCCCCGCCCGGAGCTGTTAGCCGCGAAACATGTGGCGTGGCCCCCCCATCGCAGGGGGAGGCCAACAACTCCTACGGTTCCGGTATCCAACCCGAGGCTTGGCGAGAGACCATCTCCAATCCCGAGCTCCATCCAACGAGGAGACTGTAAACAAACCCCTTGAAAGTCAGGGAAAACTTATTTCAACTTCTTGATGCGGGGTGAGGGAGAACGCCAGTAAGACCAGTTAACTAGTCTTTTTCTTTTCCTTCTTTTTTTTTTTCCTGCTCCTTTTGACTCCTCGGTTGGTACAGTGCTTGATTCTTGCAGGCCGTTCTCTGCGGGTGACCCACTCCACCAGGAAGGTCTACGGTGGCCGGATATTTGCAGCTTCCACGCCCTCTTGGTGGCCAGTCAGTGGGTAGGCAACCACTAGTGACACGTTTCCTCCGCGGTGCGCTGAGGCTGAGGCCGCCGGTACGATCTCGTGTCCCCACGTGGGATCTGGCGGTGGTGCTAGAGGCTCTCTGTAGGCCTCCCTTCGAGCCTATCGAGGAGATTTCGGATCGCCTCCTAACGGTAAAAACTACCTTCCTTCTGGCGATTTCTTCCCTCAAGAGACTTGGGAATCTGCAGGCCCTTTCAGTGGCCCCTTATTATCTTGACTTTGCGCCCGGTCTGGCCAAAGCATTTCTGTTCCCTCGAGCGGGTTGTTCCTAAGGTCCCCTCCTCTACACCACGGCCTGTCGTACTCCAGGCCTTCAGTCCTCATCCCTGGATCCAGACCAGCAGAGGCTAAACTGCATGTGTCCAGTGCTTACGTCCACAGATCTGCCCTGTGGAGGAGGGCGGACCAGTTGCTTGTCTGTTATGGTCCCCCTAAGAGAGGTCTGCCAGCAACTAAGCAGACCCTCAGTCGGTGGATAGTGGATGCCATCTCCAACGGGTATGAGTCCTCTGATCTCCCCTCGCCATTAGGGGTCAAGGCTCACTCAACACGTAGTGTAGCAGCCTCTAAGGCTTTTTTAGCGGGTGTTCCATTGCAGGACATCTGCAACGCGGCGGGTTGGTCCACGCCCCTTACCTTTGTTAGGTTTTATGGTCTAGACTTGCGAGCCACTCCTGGCTCTTCTGTTCTTTCGCCGTAGCTGTGCAGTCTTCCACACTCGGCAGAGACTTAGAAGTCTGGCGGCGTGGGCATTCTCGTTCCCCTAGCGTTTTTCGACGCAGCTCGAGTTCCTGAAGAGGAACGTCTCGGGTTACATACGTAACCTAGGTCTAGAGGGAACGAGACGCGGTTTCTCGGTGCCATCCTTTCGGAGTCCCTGCCAGCGCTTGCTTCACTCCTTGAGCTGACGCTGGTCTCACCGCACGTGCTTTTATAGCCTCCTGGTCATTACGTCACCCGCCGTGACGTCTCGCCCAGCTGTTAGTCTGATTACACACGAGATTCAGAGCCCGTCACGCTGAACGGCGTTCCCCTAGCGTTTTTCGACGCAGCGTCTCGTTCCCTCGAGGAACTAGGGTTACATACGTAACCCGAGACGTTCTATTCTTATTCATGATAAAAGTTCAAGACAAAAAAAAAAAAAGAAATGTAGCAACCACAAGCTTTTGAGAAAGTGGAAGGAAAAAAAGGTCGATACAATGTATGCACTATAAATAACATTTGAAATTTCACTTAATTTCTTGTTTGCTGCACTCTCAAATGAATGACATATATATATAGGATATTATATCTATCTATATATTATATAGATATATATTATATTATATATATTAAGATATATATATATATATATATATATATTATAATATTATACATGTGTGGGGGACAAAATTGCATGCAATGCTAAACACCTAAACCTCATGTTTGTTAACCTGGTAGACTACATTATATTGGTGACAAATCAGAACAATTTGCATTAACAATGAATGAAGAATACATGACTGAGAATGGATGTACACTAATAATATGTGCAATGTGCGATTATAAATTCCCATTGTTGTTGAGCCTTTTATAGTGGTTCTGAGACAATTTTCATTTCAGTGTACTGAAACCAGTATGCTATGCAACATTCTCTCTCTCTCTCTCTCTCTCTCTCTCTCTCTCTCTCTCTCTCTCGCTCTCTCTCTTTTTCTCTCTCTCTCTCTCTTGTGCTACCCTGCTTGATGTCTCCTGCTTCTGAGAAGGCCTGATATGAGAGCAGAATAAGAAAAAAAAAATGATTACATACACACACTCGCCTATTTTACTGCTGTCAGGAATCAGAAAAAAGCATTGGGCCCACTACATTTGATTTGTCTGCTTCCTGTGAAGCTCAAGGCTTTCTGCAATAATCAGATTGTCTTTTGTAGTGTCTGTGAGCGAGATTACAGAGGTGAGGTCTGGAGTGTTTTGTGTGTAAAGACTGAGTTTTGTGGTGAGTAGCTATGAGCAGTAAATCTCTGAGAGGTCTGTTGATCTTTAGACCAGGTCAGGAAAGGCGCTGAGCAGTAAACAAAGAGTCCAGATCTGAGAGCAGATTCACCGCCTCCAGCAATACTGATTCCTGAGCGGAAGGCAATTACTATAAAACATCTGATTCCACAGGAGAACCCGTTCTCAGACATTTATGTGTAACCTTTAATTTGTCCGGAAGGAACACATAGAAATGGTCCATCAGAGAGTTGAATGGACCAAAAAGAAAGTACAATAAATCAAAGGATTTTTTTAAAGGAATAATTCATCCCCAAATGAAAATTGTGTAGATGGAGTTGTTTGCGTTCATATACTGTATTTGCATATTTTATGACTCAAGCCTCAAGTTTTTATAATAGCAGAATTTACTTCGATCACAAGCGCTATTCGGTGAAATGTTTAATGCTAATGAAGTTCCTAATTAAGAAACAGTATGCCTGCAGACAAATGTGCTCAAGCTGAAGGTTTTATTATAAAACTTGTCATTCATATTTGTGATAATTTAAAGACTTTGAAGTATCTCACAGATAATGCTTACATTGAGTATGTAGACAGAATCCAAACATTTAATATAACAGAATGTCGTGGAAAAGTTCATTTATTTCAGTAATTCAACTCAAATTGTGAAACTCATGTATTAAATAAATTAAATGCACACAGCCTGAAGTAGTTTAAGTATTTGGTTCTTTTAATTGTGATGATTTTGGCATTTAACAAAAACCCACCAATTCAAATCTCAACAAATTAGAATACTTCAATAAGACCAATAAAAAAAACATTTTTAGTTTTTGGCCTTCTGGAAAGTATGTTCATTACTGTACATGTACTCAATACTTGGTAAGGGCTCATTTTGCTTTAATTACTGCCTAAATTCAGCATGGCATGGAGGTGATCAGTTTGTGGCTTCTTTTTTTTTGGGGGGGGAGGTGGTATGGAGCCCAGGTTACTTTGACAGGGGCCATTCAGCTCATCTGCATTTTACCGAATAGTGCTCGTGTATTAAAAGAACCAAAGACTTAAACTAAGTAAACTTAAACTTAAACTAAATTTATTTAATACACGAGTTTCAAAATTTGAGTTGAATTACTGAAATAAAAAACTTTTCCATGACATTCTAATTTATTGAGAGAGCGTATACAGATTGGCTTTATATTATATTTTATTATTTTATTTTTTTTTTATATGGTGACATCTGCATTGTGAGATTCATTAAATTCACAGTTTTAATGACATCTATACAGGAAAACATATTGATTTATTTTGAAGTGGAAAGGTAAAGTTAGACCTTTGGGGTAAGATGCTCCCTTCAGAACAAAAGCAGGGCTATATTTTTGCTTGTATTTTTATTATTTAATTTACTGATTATTATAATTTATGGAATTATAATTATTCCATTGATTCATAGTCTGTACCATTTAAAAGTTGAAAGAATGTATGAAATAAGTATCTTATGTTCATCGGGGCTGCATTTATTTGATCAAAAAACTATAGTAAACAGTAATATTGTGAAATATTATTAAACTTAAAAATAACAGTTTTCTATTTTAATATCTTCTGAAATGTAATTTATTTCTGTGATACAAAGCTGAATTTTCAGCATCATTACTCCAGTCTTCAGTGTCACATGATCCTTCAGAAATCATTCTAATATGCTGATTTGCTGCTCCAAAAACATTTCTTATTATAAACAGTTGAGTTGCTTAGTATTTTTTGGTAAAACCGTGCTGCATTTTTTCAGGATTCTTTGATTAAAAAGTTTTAAAAAGAACAGCATTTATTTAAAATATTGATATTTTGTAACACTTTTAATAAATGTAATGCATCGTTGAATAAAAGTTTGAATTTCTTAAAAAAATAATATTAATCTTGACCCCAAACCCCATATACATTACATTATTATTAAAACCCATTATTATTATGTAACCCATTACATAAGTATTAAACCTTAAGTATTAAACTGATCCCAGCGAGGTTTGCACAGGTGCACAGTCTGCACACTACTCACATTTCTTCAGAAAATGAAAAAATAATAACTTATAAAAAGTATAACTCTTCATTTGTACAGCTTATTACAAGGTGCCACCCTGTGCGAAAGATGCACTCTGTGTTGTTGGAGACACACACTCACAGATTCAACGCCACTAATAGGTGATGAAAGACAGAAGCTAATTTGCAAATGTAAATGAATGCAGAACAAACAAAAGAAAAGAACATACCCAATACACAGTAATACCCAAGCATCTAGAGGTGCCAATGAAGTGTGTTTATGTGTGTGTGTACCTGCGTGTGCGGCACCTCTGGCCTGTGTGCGCGTGTCTGGGCAGATGAGTTCTGTATCTGTAATTAGAAAAGCAAATGACCCTGATTAACCTTCGACCCTGGCAGATTGGGGTCATCGGATAAAAGCTACAGAATAAAGCTGCGCGCAGAGTTCAGGGCATCACGGCTCTCTGAGCTTCCTCCTTTTATTCATTGTGGAAAGGTTTCTAAGGCTCCCCGACCTCCTCCGATCTGCTTTGCTCTCACTGGACCTCTGCGTATCCTGAAAAGAGCAGCACACACTTTAAAGCCTTTACGTGTCATTATTTATTTTATTCTTCCTTTCTATCTCTGATGCCCCGTCTTATGTGTTTTATAGGGAATCGAAAAAGGAAACTTGTTGTTTGGCTTGTAAATAAGCCCCTTACAAGAGCTCTGTGGGGAGAGACGGGAGGGCGGCGGGGCAACATGGCTCCGTAACTTGATCTGGATAAAATAAATCGCTGCAGAACAAGACAAATGGCCTTTACATTGATGGCTGGAGAGCGTTCGCTGTGATAGAAAGAGAAAGAAAGAGCCGGGAGGATGCTGGAGAGAAATTTCACATTTCACTCCAACTTTCAGCATCACAAAAGGAGGCCAGACAGAGCATTTTTACATTGAGTTGCCCAGCGAGTCTTTGTATTACGACAAAATATGATGCCTTATGGTAAGTTTTAAGCAAATGTACAAGACATTGAAAAACACATATTTAGCTGAGGCATATTTATCTAAAATGACTAAAATGTCCAGTCCTTGGTGTTCTCTCTTCCAAATTCATGAGGTGCATTCTGGGATGATTTTACACTGCATTGAAGTAACATTTTAATCAATAAATGTGGAATCACTTTATATTAAATTTGCATGATTTGATTCATACAAAAATCTACTTTTTTAGAGGAAAAAAAAACAAAACAAAACAAAAACATGACAGTCCACATTGTTAAATCTAACCATCAGTTGGACTTTAAAAAAAATAATAAAATAAAATCAATAAATAACACATATTCACCCACCATTTGCCACAGTTGCGAATTGGCAAGAGAGTGTGTTGAATTTGATAGTTCATACAAGGAACAGTCCAAACACAATTTAAAAATTCATTATTAATGTATTATTCTGTAATATTTGTTATATGTAATTCGATTTTAAACAAGAATTCAAGTTTTAAATGTTTATTTGTTATACATTTACAAAAAAAACATACAAAAAGTGATTTAGTAATTTATTGCTTTTACAGTTTTACAGTAGGCGTTTTTAAACATGAATGAAATATATATCTATAAAAATGAAATATATTTTTAATTTATACAATTGAAATTGATAAGTTTTCCTCATTTTATTTATATGTCTTATTCTGGCCACATGTTGGCTGCATTTGCTTCAGTATCCACTTCAGGTAAAGGAAGTTCTTGCTTTGTCTTAAGGTCCAAAATTTTTTTAAGAGCATGACAATCATCAGTTTAAGTGTGTTCAAATATTTGACTGCTAGTGTATGTGTGAAAGTTGTCAAATCAGTGTGCTGATTTTGGCTTATTATCGAAAGAAAGTCGCAGGTACAGTGTTTGCATGATTGCATGATATGTTCCAAAGCTGTTGATATGTCTAAGCACCATCGCCAAGCTGCCAGTGGTGAACTCCGCTCGTGTGTACCGCAGTGCCTCGGTGAGAAATGTCGTCCTGTGACATAGTTGATAATAGTTTTGTATTCTTGTCGTTGTTATCAGTTGTAGTTTCTTAATGAAGAAAAAATATCCTACAGTCATAAGACAGCAAGCTGGGTTATCACTCGCAATGTAACCAAGCAACAGAAGTGTGTATGTGTGTTTTGACACTTGGACAGTGCACCGTTGCACATTGAATCAGTCATTTTCGGCTTTGCAGACTCTCTGATATGTCTCCGTCTGTTCTGTCAGCATTAACTTTAATGCTTGTTTTTACCTCAGCAGGACACAGAGCCTCACAGAATCAGGGCTAATCAGCTCTACTTTTTCAGTAGCCTCTTTAGTTTCGATAAGATGAGAGCTCAGTGTTGCTGTTTTGTATAAAGCATTTAAAAATTGGTTTTATCTATGCACCAAATACTTTTCGTTGTCCATTTCAAGTTAAGAATTAAATTGGACCAATTCAGTCTCATAAGAAATTGTACAAGTTGGCAATATCGTATTAATTTGAATGATTTGATTTGTACAAAAAGTACGCTTTTCAGAAGAATCTAAAAAGAAAAAAAAGAAAAAAACCTAAACATTCATCCTTAAACCTCAACCTAATACTAGATTGTATGAAAACATGCAAATGAGATTGCACAAAATCATGCAAATGTATCTCAAATGTGCCAACAAAAAAGTGTTACGTATGCAGAGTTGAATTGGACAGTCCGGGAACATGGGAACAGCCAGTAAATGCTTTTAAAAAGCATTAAAAATCCATTATTTTGTTAGATTTGTTATATTTAAATAACAAAGTTTTAAATGTGTATTTGATTGTCAGATCGAAAAGTGATTTCTTAATTTATTAATTTACAGTTACATTTGCAACTATTTTTGAACATGAATTAAAAGGATTAAAATATGCCTACTGTGTTTACTTGCCATTTTGAAAAGAGATTTATATACATTTTATATTTTTCAATTCATAAATTGATACCCCTCCACAAAAAAAGAAACACTTCCAGAAGCAGTTTTTACTTCACTAGTAAATTTCACAATTAATTACAAAGAAAGAGGAAGTTAGATGTGAATTTGAATTAAATGTGAAACTTTGAAGTAGAAAAACTGACAGTATTTTCTTATAAAATGTGTGTTCAACAAACATAATTTACAAGTTTAAAAAAATCATATTTAGAGCGTAGTTACAAGGATATGAATACTAAAACAAAAAAATCCTGCTACACACACATGTTGGCATTTACATCAATAGTTCTTCTATAGTTTATCAGACCAGCGTATTAAAAGTTTATATGGGATCCGTTGTGCTCCTCAGGGAAGGATTTGGGGACTTATAATTCCATTAGTGTTCTTTATGTCATCTTGTTGACTCTCCGTGGCTCATCTGTAGTGTTGAGGCTTACCTTGTCTTCATATTATCCATTTGCCTTCATCATTAGAGCTGTTGATGTCAATGTATTTTCCCCTTCAGATGTGAAGTTAATTGCATCGTATTCTGCTGCCTACGTGATTTTTCCCTTACACAGAGCTGTTGCATTAAAATATGCATAATTCCATATCTGCATCTAATGGGGTCTGTATTGTACTCATCATTATGCTTCGACAGGAAAAAAATAAGAAAATAAAGTTGTTGACCGTTCATTTCCCAGAAAACAGTATTCCTTAGTATAAAGCACAGCAGGTTTGATTCTGTACCACAGTGTTTTTCGGGTCCAATAAAGCACAAATGCACACATTTATTTTATTATTTCTGTTTTTCTATTGAGCTTCATTAATAAGGTTGGTTATTGTATTTTCATGTGAATCAGTTCAGTCTGTGGCAGCCATGATTCATCTCATTGTCGTTTAGATCCGAAATATACAGTAATGACAATTTATATTAAACTGTACTAAAACACTCCTAGTTGCAATTTATTAAAACAGCTCTCTTAATATTCATTTTGATGGAACCATTATAAAAATTAGGTCATAAACACATTTTCCAGTACATTTTATTTTTTTGTAAGTAAGTTCTATTCTGTCGGATTCATCTGGTTTCATGACAAACAATTAACTTATCATTGAATGAAATGTAAAATTTGGAAATATAATTTTCTTGTTATAATATACTCCAATAATCTTTGTTTTATTTACCACTCTGAAAAATATTTTTACAGAAAGATGAGGGAATTTGAATTGAAAACGGTAAACAGTCGGAAATGATTTGAGCCAGGTTCAAAACCCTGACTCCCATATGAGCACCGCAGCTCAATGTACAAAGCCACAGATCTGTTGTGTTTCCTCTTACCTTGTCCTCAGTTCAAATGTGAAAGAAAGTAAAGGCATCCTGTTTACCGCTCCACCAGCCCTACCAGCACCATAATGATAAATCATGTCCAAAACAGACAGAACTGTATTTGCATTCAGATTCCGTCAGCTGTTCAAAGCCGCAGATGGGGAAGCAAATCGTTTATTTTCTTCTATACATTCTCCTTTATTTTCCTTGTCTTTGTCTAGCACTCTCACCCCGCCAACCCTCTTAACAATCCGCACAGATACACATATTGGCAGGCATCTGATTCAGCGTGGCATGCGTCACCCCTCTCTTTCTGCCTGTTATAACCCTTTACTGATGAGTTTCATCATGGCGAATGGATTCCCTTCAGAATGTGGGTCCCTGTTATAGTCTCTCAATGCAGAAAGACATATGGGTGTCCTGCAGTGGGTGTGCAGGCATTCGCAGGCTGGCACGCAGCCAGTTTTGTGGGTGCCGTGCAGCACAGACTCTATCAAACCTCTGTAGTGTTGCATTGTCCAGTGAAGGCCTGTAGCTGTCAGACAAGCTGTTTCAGCGTGTGTGTGAGTGTGCGCGCGAGGTGCTTTGGGACACGGCTGTGTACATTGGCTGCTGGACAGCTTGGCACTAAACCACATCCATCTTCCTCAGAGTCATCACCTCAGACAGCTGTTTAAAATCGAGTATGTACACCGAGGAGAGGAGAAGCTGTACACATATACACACACACACACACACACACACATGGTTCAATCACAAAGATGCACTCATACACAAACAATCACCGGTGACTTCATCAGACAAACTCATATAAGCAAACATACAGTCTGTTTTATGCTCATAAATAACCAACAACAGACACACCGATATTTACTGCACTCACATACCTACTGTCTTTATATTATTTGACATACAGTGGGGCAAAAAAGTATTTAGTCAGCCACCAATTGTGCAAGTTCTCCCACTTAAAAAGATGAGAGAGGCCTGTAATTTTCATCATAGGTATACCTCAACTATGAAGAAAAATTAGAAATCATTGTAGGATTTTTTAAGAATTTATTGGTAAATTCCTCGGTAAAATAAGTATTTGGTCACCTACAAACAAGCAAGATTTCTGGCTCTCACAGACCTGTAACTTCTTCTTTAAGAGGCTCCTCTGTCCTCCACTCGTTACCTGTATTAATGGCATCTGTTTGAACTTGTTATCAGTATAAAAGATACTTGTCCACAACCTCAAACAGTCACACTTCAAACTCCACTATGGCCAAGACCAAAGAGATGTCAAAGGACATCAGAAACAAAATTGTAGACCTGCAGCAGGCTGTGAAGACTGAATCTGCAATAGGTTAGCAGTTTGGTGTGAAGAAATCAACTGTGGGAGGAATTTTTAGAAAATGGAAGACATACAAGACCATTGATAATCTCCCTTGATCTGGGGCTCTACGCAAGATCTCACCCTGTGTGTTCAAAATGATCACAAGAACTGTGAGCACAAATCCCAGAACCACACGGGGGGACCTAGTGAATGACCTGCAGAGAGCTGGGACCAAAGTAACAAAGGCTACCATCAGTAACACACTGCGCCGCCAGGGACTCAAATCCTGCAGTGCCAGACGTGTCCCCCGCTTAAGCCAGTACATGTCCAGGCCCTTCTGAAGTTTGCTAGAGAGCATTTGGATGATCCAGAAGATGATTGGGAGAATGTCATATGGTCAGATGAAACCAAAATATAACTTTTTTTGGTAAAAACTCAACTTGTCGTGTTGGAGGAGAAAGAATGCTGAGTTGCATCCACAGAACACCATACCTACTGTGAAGCATGGGGGTGGAAACATCATGCTTTGGGGCTGTTTTTCTGCAAAGGGACCAGGATGACTGATCCGTGTAAACAAAAGAATGAACGGGGCCATGTATCGTGAGATTTTGAGTAAAAACCTCCTTCCATCAGCAAGGGCATTGAAGAGGAACCGTGGCCTGGGGGTTTTTTCCCCCCCCCCCCCCCCCCCCCCCCCCCTTTTTTTTTGTTTTTCAGCATGACAATGATCCCAAACACACCGCCCTGGCAACGAAGGAGTGACTTCGTAAGAAGCATTTCAAGGTCCTGCAGTGGCCTAGACAGTCTCCAGATCTCAACCCCATAGAAAATCTTTGGAGGGAGTTGATAATCCGTGTTGCCCAGCGACAGCCCCAAAACATTACTGCTCTAGAGGAGATCTGCATGGAGGAATGGGCCAAAATACCAGCAACAGTGTGTGAAAACCTTGTGAAGACTTACAGAAAACGTTTGACCTCTGTCATTGCCAACAAAGGGTATATAACAAAGTATTGAGATGAAATTGTGTTATTGACCAAATACTTATTTTCCACCATAATTTGCAAATAAATTCTTTAAAAATCCTACAATGTGATTTTCTGGATTTTTTTTTTTTCATTTTTTTTCTCATAGTTGAGGTATACCTATGATATGAAAATTACAGGCCTCTCTCATCTTTTTAAGTGGAGAACTTGCACAATTGGTGGCTGACTTTTTTTCCCCACTGTATATATTGATATTTACACATTAAGTATTAGACATTACATTGTTACAGATTTTTTTAATTATATTTTAATAATGTAATAATGTTGTTATATTGAACTCTCTAATAATCAAAGAATCCTTGAGTAATAATAATAATAATAATCACATTTTCCATACACACACACACAGGTTTGTTTTTGTGAAAAGTGGGGACATCCCATAGGCGTAATGGTTTTTATACTGTACAGACCGTATATTCTATTGCCGTACACCAACCCTACCCCTCACAGGAAACTTTGTGCATTTCAGATTTCATACACTCCTTCTGTGGTGGGGGGGGGGGGGGGGGGGGGGTGATTATAAAGTGTTTTTGAAAAGTTGGGACATGGGGTTATTGTCCTGAAAAGTCACCTTCTCCTTGTTATACCTGTCATACCTTTGTCATTATACAAATGTACAGTATGTCCTCATTTGTCACAAAAACGCGCGCACACACACACACACACACAGTTATATTAATTTGCAATGACTGTTTTACTGTATCTTTTGGTAAAATAAACACATTTTTCAGAAACATTAAACATTTTTACTACCCAAATTTGTACATGGTATAATGTGTGTATTTGTTCTAAAATAGTGTGTGATTATTATGATGTATTATTATATAATATTACTACTTGTTTAATTAAAAATGCAACCAAACTGACATTCAAAATGTTTGATCGAAAACTAGAATAAAATATGAATCATTAATCACATCAAAAAATTGATTCATTTAAATTAATTATGCATACAAATTGTTATTTTTGCTACTGAAATTTCATAGACACATTATTAAAACATCTGTCTTAAAACTCATATATTTATGAATTGTGATAACAAGGAAGGACTGTAAAACTAATCTAATGATGTGCTCTTTAGGCCAAACTTTAGCCAAATTACAAGGTCTTGAAAATCACCACAATATTGATAATAGTGTTAATTTAGTATTTTAAGCAGATTATATATTTGAAATACTGCCCAGTTCTAGTAGCACACACATATACTGGCCTTACCTGTAAACACAGGGCCAAATGACTGTCACCTGTTTGACTGTGTGCGGGTGTTTTGAATCTCTGAGGATATTTACGAGTGGAAATGCATGCCAAGCTTTCCAATCTGCTGTGTGAAAGTGCTAACTCTGCCAGGAAGAGGATATTTCCCCTGGCATCGGGACGAGGCTCAGATTAGCTACAGCTGATAAATCTGAAATAAGCTGTGTAGTTTCTTCCACCTTTCCTGCAGATTTGGACTGGATTTGAACTTGTGAACTGCAGTTCACAAATTCTAGCAGTTGGTGGCACCTGTATTCTTACTAATATACTAAAATGATTTAAGGTTCCAATGACAGTGTTAAAAAAAAAAAACACGTCACTGCCACAATTCTCAAGTCTAATGGCTGGTTTCCAGAGCATTGCTGTTAGGTTGCTGAGTGTACTGGGTGGTTTCTAGTAGTTATTTGGTGTTTGGGAGGTTTCAATGGGGTTACAGTGTTCTGTGTGGCTGCTGTGTTGTTGCTAAGTGGTTTTCAGGGTGTTCTGGATGGTTGCTAGGTCATTGCTCAGTGAGTACAAGTGTTCTGGGCGATTGCTTGTGTGTTAGGTGCTTTTGAGGGTGTTCTAGATCAGTGTTTCCCAACCTTTTTTTAGTCGCGGCACCCTTTGGAAATTTTAACAAACTTGTGGCACCCTACAAAATTAATTTTGTCACAATATTTGAATTTCTAACTTCGATATGATAATTTGAAAAGTATAGATATTCGGCACAACAGGGAAGAACTGCAGAATAAAATGTCATACAGATATTTTTTATATTATTAAACATTTCTGTCCATCAATGGTGGCAATCAGTAGGCTAATTTCTAATGAGAGACCAATTTATATGACAGATTTTAATGTAGGCTTTTATACATATGTAAACATTATTTAATTACCATTATAACTAGATATCTCACAAATTTTTGCTCACTCAGTGTTTTTTTTAATTTTACAGTGGGGTAATTTTGGTGCAGTAGCATGAGATAGCTTGATTTCAAACTTTGAATTGAATAAAAAATGACAAGTAAGCAGTCGGTAATAAAATAAGAACAAATAAAGAAATTAATAATGATAGCACAAATAAAAAATAACGACAGGCCTTCGAATTAAATAAATAACTTTTTAGTTTTTCAGGTAGGTCTTACAGTAGTGCTAAGATATTTAACTTTATTTTTTTTACCAATTATCCAAATAACGTTTAGTCCTAGAAAGCTATTATTATCAGAACACGTGAGCATAACATGCGGTTAGCAGATCAATGAATGAGAGGGCAGCGTTACCAGAGTTGCCCATATACCACACCATGTTACAACACAGTAGGGCTATTGTAGACAGAAACAATACTGTACTACATCGATGTTTTCTGTCGGCTCAATTTTTGAGTGGACTTTGCTGTTCCGATTCGCATGAACGGTATACGAGTGGAGCGACTGAGTGAAGCGCACATGCATAGAGTGGGATAATACGCAGAGCGTCACACCACGTGAAAGTGAAACCTGAGCGGTGAACTAATTTTCGGCAGCCGAAATTTCGGTGCATCTCTAATTATTGGCAACATCAAAAATTGATATTATATAGTAGATGCTTTTTTGAACATTTTAGCAATTTAAAAATATTAAAAAAGTATTTTTACACGGCACCCCTGCTCTCGACAGACGGCACCCCGTTTGGGAAACACTGTTCTAGATGGTTTCCAGGTTGTTTTTAAGTAATTTCTAAGGGTGTTCTGGGGGTTTGCTTGTGTTTTGGGGTGATTTTTACGGTATTCTGGTGTTCGCTTGTGCTTTGGGTGGTTGCTTGGGTATTCTCTGTGTTATTTTGAGGGTGTATTAGGTGGTTGCTAAGTGATTGCTCATGTTTTGGGTGTGTTCTGAGTAGTTTCTAGGTAGTTGCTAAGTGATTGCTATGCTATTTTGAATGATTGTGAGGGTATTCTGGGTGATTTATGTTGCTTATGGTGGTTTTGAAGGGTGTACTGGTTGCTAGGTTGTTGCAAAGCGTTTGAGAGTGTTCTGGATGGTTTCTTTTAGACACTGTCTGTTAGATCCACTAATTACCAAATTGCAGTCCATTATAAATATTATTTTAGGGTGCTTTGGTCAATCGAATCTAAGAATCTTAAAATATAAATATGTAAATATCAGGACTGTTGCATTATAAAGGTATCAAGATCTCAAACAATGTACACTGGTTGTGTGTTACAGATTCATGCATTGTGTGGTATTATGATGATAACAGAATTAACAGAGGAGGGCTGAGCCAAATTTGGTTTGTGTCAGTAGATGACATTATCAGAGCCAATAGATCAGGAATTTCCCAGATTAAAGTGATTACATTCAATGCTTTTCCAGCCTGTTGTGCAGGCAGTGGATGACAGCAGGGCAAAACTTTTAGTTTCATGATACTGTGGTTTGACTTTATTGGCTGGTGCAAATGTTTAGGTCTTGTCAGATGTGGTGTGATTTTCCTTTCTGCAAGAGTGTTAGATCCTGACAAGAGGAAGTGAGTGTGAGAATGAGAGTGTAGGAGGGGAGGGGATACGTTTACTGGCTCCTTTTTTTTTGTAATATGTGAAAATGACTGGTCTGAGAGCAGGTCTCAAGAGTGTCTGATTACAGTGATGTCAGCGTGGGCTAAAATGGCGGGTATCACCTTCACCCTGCTGTTTGAGGAAGAACAATTTTGCACTTATATGTGTTCTTTAGACACTGATTGCTCTGGGGGTAGTCTGCACTCACATAAGTTGATACTGTAGGGAAGTCTGGGATACTAGACACTGTCATTATCTCTCATTCTGTTACTCGGGCTCAGTTGATCACTTTCTGCCTCCCCTCTCTCTCACACTTTCTCTTTTATGGTATAGTTGCTCTCATCTGTGCTGTGATAAGCCTGTTAATGTCATCTCGAACCGTTGTGGTGAGGGTCCTCATACACTGATCAGCCAAAACATTATGACCACCTGCCTAATATTCTGTTGGTCCTCTGTGTGCTGCCAAAACAGCGCCACCCCACCGAGGCATGGACTCTACAAGACCCTTGAAGTTATCCTGTGGTATCTGGCACCAAGACGTTAAGCAGATCCTTCAAGTGTGCAACAGTAGATCTCACATGTCAAATTTATGTTCATATGAATGGACGGACAGAGGGTTTCCCAGTAGAACATTGCCCAGAGCATCACATTCCCTGTTTCCAATTGAGCTCTAGCTCCGGCACCAGCCCCGGTGGAAAAGAGGTATGATTGGTCTGCGGCTATGCAGCCCCATACACAGCAGAGTGTGATGCATTATGTGTTCTGACAGGTTCCTTCCACTTAAATTTTTTTGTTATATTAGACATTCTGTTGGCTTGTAACAGACAGGATAGCCTTCATTGTCCTCGTGCATCTAAAAGCCTTGGGTGCCGAGCAAATTGATGCCATTTGTGGTTTGTACCTCCTCGGACCACTGTTCGTAAATTCTCAACACTGCTGACCAGGAGCAACCCACAAGCAGAAGTACCCTGACCCAGTCACCTTACCATAACAATTAGGCCCTTTATTCTTGCCCATTTTTCCTGCATTCAACATGTTGATGACGAGAACTGATTGTTTGCTTACCATCAAATCTTCCCAGTTCTTAATATGTCTTCTTGTTAGGAGATGATAAACAACATTTGCTTTACCTGTGACTAGTCATAATAATTTGGCTCATTACATATTAAGTAATTAGATTCAAAAAAGTATTTTAAATAAATGGGTGCCACAATGTGTTTTATATTGTTAGATAGTGTTAAAAAAGTGTTTTTTTTTTTTTTTGTAGAAACATTCATAATTTAAAAAATTTAAAATGTTACCCTGGTCGTTCATAGAAGATCACTCTGGACCTAATCTCCATTTGTCTTTGCCAGCCCCAAAGAAAGGGAAGTATAAGTGAGAATTTGTGACCCAGGTGCGAAGGCTCAGGTGTACGGATCTCAGGTGTGGCCAGTGTGCCAGGACAGCACTCTCTCTCTCTTTTCTCAGCAATGAGAGCACTCAGCTGTTTTGTGTCTCAGGTGGCGAGCTTTAAATGCAGCTGTGCGAGAATGAGGAGAGAGAGACTCTCTTTTGCTCGTCTCACACTTATTATTTCCAATTATGGAAAGGAGTTACGGAGGATCAATTCCATGTGGTCTGTGTAAAACACAGTGTTGTATTTCACAACTAATAGGTGACTATTTCAGTAATGCTGCTTTTTACTTGAACTAATTGCTTTTCCCAACTACAGAGGGAAAAATTCTCTGCCACATTGACTTTTGTGATACATACTGTATGTTCTAATAAATGTCTGTATGTGTATGCTATGTGCACACATGTAACTGATATTTCATCACACAGACTACAAGATTTCCATGCCGTACACTTTACAAGTGCTTCTGCAAAATAATTGGCTAAATATTGCTTGTGTACAACTAAAAATAGATCTCCCCAGTTCATAAATTGCTCTTAAAGATTGCAATGAGTTAAAAAAGAAAAAAGAAAAAGAAAAGAAACCTCCCGAAATTAGGTAAAACTTATGGAAATTCATTGGTCAAAAAGTGTGGGAACTAAAACTATTATGGGAAAGGTGTTTGTATAGAATAGAATATCCTTGTCGCCACTCATTTCTTCTAATCTTTTTTGGGTCTTCATTTTGTCTCCTCTCTTTGTCATCTTGTCTCATCTCTTTTAGTTTCTTCTCTCCTCATTGCCTCATTGTCAGCTTTTTCTTTCCTGTCTTGCCTCAATTTGTCCTGACTAGTGGTCGACCGATATTGTTTTTTTGACAGCCGATGCCGATATCTTGGAAAGCAGGGTGGCCGATATAAAGCCGATATAATTTTATTTATTTTAATTAATATTTAAGAAATTTGAAATCATTTGAAAATGGGTTAAAAAATAAATTTGTAAAATAAACATGCTTATACTTTAAATGACAATGTATTTTTCACAAATAAACAAATATTTAATAAAAATTTAACAATAGTAAACACTGTAACCAACAGGACACTCAGTATTCTGGGAAGTTTGTGTGCATTGGGAATCACATATTTTTTCAAATAAAGCCAAGGTAACACTCGTTTTACATACAGCACAGTGAAAATGACATGAATATGGCAGTGGGCAAATGCATAAAGCTCAGCATAATTTGAAATCATGAGTTTAAAGTTTATCGATCACGCGTCTTTAGTGAAGCTGAACTCTCCTCCTGTCTGTTTTCAATTTGCACTGACCGACCGTCACACAGAGAGCACACGATCATGCAGGATACAAATGCACAATTCACACGATCTCACAGCTGGATCCGACTAAGTTTTGAAATGCTATTTGCGAATGCCTGGATGGCACACAGAAAGTATTATAAATCCTGTTTTTGCCTTTCTAATTGCTAACGATATAAAAGCATCGTTATAGATACTTTTTGTATACATTTTATTCTTTTGTTTTCACAGTTTCTACTATCTGATTATTAGCAGACTTCCTGTCCGTGGACAGCAACTGTTACGCACGACAGCGAACCAGAGGGAAAATGTTAATACTCCTGTGTGTCCAAGTGGTTAACGGCAGACCTGTAGGGAGATCTCCAAAATGGGGCGTTGAACTCCAAAAGTGGGCAGAACCTCCAAAATGGGGCGGGGTCTCTTCACGCAAAGACTTTCACCGTTGGCTCTGGCTTCGGCCAATTGTTATTGACTTACAGTTCAAAATAAAACTTTATAAATTAAACATTGTTTCCAGTTCATCTAAAATAAAATATGCTATAAGTAAATATTCTCCGTGAGAGCATGTCCCAAAGCTCGTGGCCAGTGGTGTTCAGACTGGAGTTTGAAACTCTGCTTCATGATATAAACGGGAATCACCCGTGAGCCGTCCTAGCGCAGGGGAAAGATTTTACTCTATAGCTTTGTTCTAAGCAACGGGGGCGTCCCGGGGCTTGAAATTCGCAGTGTAGGAGGGGGTAGTGACGCTGGGTTTAACTAAAAAGGTGCCATTGTCCGGTGAGATCCGGTTGGGGAGTTACAGAATAGTCTCCTATCGTATAATCTTATTAACTGTTTAGCTCCTGAACTGCAACTTTCTTTACCATGCTATTCAGCGCCAATACCGCCGTGCAGTCAATTTCACTGGTTAAGGTTAGGGTCAGGTGTGGGGTAGGTTAAGGGGTTAGCATTTTTTGTAGCATAGAGTAGGAAATCAACACTTTAATTGACAAAACCAATAAAAACTTTAGAATCAGCTTTGGGGCGGAGTTTGCACTGAAGTGGACTGGGGGAAAAAATTGTGCATGCGTGTCATGTGCCTGTCTGTCAATGGGAGGAGGCCACACCCTATTTTGGAGCTCCCACCTCGTTTTGGAGTTCCCGCCCCCATTTGGAGATCTCCAGGCTGCAGTTATACCCTTCTCGTGTGTTCAGGCACTGTCGCTCTCAGCGCCGTCAAAATAAAAGTATGGCGCGTCATCAAAATAACAGCCACGAATGCATCGGCCAAACAGAAAAACTTATCGGCCGATGCCGATATTTGAAAAATGACAAATATCGGCCGATATATCGGCCTTGGCGATATATCGGTAGACCACTAGTCCTGATTGTTTGTCCTCCTGCCCCTACTTTCTTTCTTTTATCATCTTGTATTTTTCTCCTCTCATCTCGCTGTGTCTTTTCTTTCCTCAACGTTTTCATCCATGTCTCTCTTCTAGTCTTATCTCCTCTTTTCTCTCCTCTCGTATTCTCTCCCTTTGTCTCTGCTCCTCTCTTTGTCAACTTGTCTTATCTCTTCTTTTCTGCTCTCCTACTTCAACATTCTCTTCCATGTCTCTTGTCTCGTCTTATTTTGTCTTCTCATATTCACTCATCTCTTGTTCTCTCTTCTTTTCACATTTTTATCCATGTCTCTCCTCATGTCTCTACCTGTCTCATATTTCTTTGTCTTGTCTCCTCTCTAATCCTCTCATCTTGTCTCTTCTCTTCTCAACTCTTGTCTCTTCAAGGTCATCTCTTCTACCTCAACATTTTCATCCATGTCTCTGGTCTCTCTCATTTTGTCTCCTCTTCTCTACTGTCTCCTCTTGCTTGTCTTCTCTCCTTCTATCTTCTATCGTCTTGTCTCATCTTCTTGCATTCTTGTTGCCTCTTCTCTTTACTCAACATTTTTACCTACATATTTTCTACCTGTCTCTTCTTGTCTTTGTCTTGTCCTGTCTCTTTTCTTCTATCATTATTTTGTCTGTTCTCCTACCATCTTGTCTCTTGCTGGTATCCTCTTCTACCTCAACTTTTTCCATCTGTCTCTCCTCTTGTCTCCTTGCCCCTCATCTAGCTGTGTTTCTTCTCTATCCTCTCAACTTTTTTTCCCACTACTTTCCTCTTTGACATCTTATGCCTTTTCTGTTCTTCTCTCCTCATGTTTTCTGCTCTTCTACTGCATCCTTTTCTCCCATGTCTCTTGTGTCATGTTGTCTCCTCTTCTGTCCTTTCCTCTCTCCTCTCCTCTTGTTTTAACATCCGTTATCATCTTTCTCCCCTCATCCTTTGTCTATTTCCTCAACATTTTTATCCATGTCTGTCCTCTTGTCTCTCCTGTCTCAACTTTCATTGTCTTGTCTTCTCATCTTGTCTCTACTCTTCTCTTTTCCCCTCCACTTGTCTTCTCTTGATTGTAGTATAACATGAATAACAATAACAAAAAACAACACGATTTGTAGTTTTGTATATTTCGCTGTTATTGTGAGATTTGTCCTGGGACCTATTTGCAACTCAGTGTACTTATTTTATTACTTTTTTTCCATTTGCCATCAAGAACACATCCAGCATCCAGTTCAGAGGCAGGTGGGAATACCTGTGAAGGCACTACCTCAGAATTAACTGTTTTCCTGTGCCAGAATACGTGTGAGGGTGTGCGGGTCTGTGTGTCTGGTCCATGTGTGTTATCACTTAAAACAGGTGCAGAAATTATCTGCGTTCATAACACCTTGCCAATCCCCACCAGCACTCTATCCAAACATCCCCCCTACACACACCATCCTCCCTTACGCTTCATCCCCACAATCTCCATGGCAACCACATCTGCAGAAAAAGAAACCATTTAAGAAAAAAAGAAAAAAACTTGAGGCAATGAAATATCTGAGATGTTAGAGCTTGTTGTGCTAAGAGACAAACAAACCATTTCACACCCTTATCCGCAGTGTCTGAAAGAGATACAGCAACTATCTCTTTCAGACTCTCTCTCTCTCTCTCTCTCTCTCTCTCTCTCTCTCTCTCTCTCTCTCTATCTCCTCTCTCGCCATCCTCCTCTCTCTCATCTCTGAGCTGAACAGAGGCTGTTCATTTGGGTGTGGGGTTTGTGACAAGAGTGGATGATTATTTTTATCTTTACATTACTGGTGTTTGCTTCTGTCTGCATACACTACAATGTGAGTGTTAGAGGTGTGTGTGTGTGTGTGTGTCTTTTCAGGACTTTTAGGGATTCTCGTGTGTGTGTGGGTTCACTCATGGGTTCATCTATCTATCTATCTATCAAAAATTTTACAGTGCTTTAAGTGTAAAAATATGTGGGCAAAGCATGTTTGCAGTAAAAGTTATTTCTTATTTGCAGTCACACTTTTTGTGAGTGTTGATTTTGTATAGACTGATATGTATCTTGTGGAAATCTATCTTTCTTCTTTTCTTTCTTCTTATTTTATTTATTTATTTTATTTTTTTGTAATTTTGTTTTATCATTCTAGATGTTCAGCAAGAACATATGGGTGTCATGTTCAGCTGTCCATATACTTTTGTCCAGACACACGATGACCCCTTTCTGCTCTTCTGGATTGAGACCACACGCACACGCACAAGCACACACACACACACACACACACACACACACACTCTCTCACACACATTATATACTGCTGCTGTGATTTCTAGCTGTTAATGCCACTTCTGGGATTATAGCTCGCAGACTTCTTCACGCTGATGGTAGTTCTTTTTTTTTTCACAGCTACATCCTTTGAGTCCAGACTTATAAGAAAGTGATTTCAGTTCTCAGAATGTCCTTCACCCAGTACCTCACCGTTACATCGGTCTCTTGAGGACTCACAGATAAAGTGCTCTAATACCTAAAGGCTGTTACACATCAGGGTAGGCACAATATTTATTTTGGCTCATTGCCTAGTGTGCTTTGCCAGCATGTTAATATCATGCAGTGCCCACACTGAGCCATAGGGGGCGATGCAGAACGACAAGCCCCCTACAAGTCTCTTATACAAAAATGGTCGGTAATACCAGGAGAAATCTATCCGTTACCTTAGTTATTAAATCTATTTCATGCTTATTACAGGCCCTAAATAATAATTATAAATTATAAAAATAATCAATCAATGGTAAAATTCATATGGTAAAATGTTGCTGGATTTATTAATGCTGGAATTAGTCACAAAATCCATATTGGCAAGAAGTGTGACCGCACAGAACAACTGCTAAGAAGAAACTTAACTAAAAACACACTTTTACAATTGCAAAACTGTTAGATTTTATTTATTGGCAAACTAGCCAAGTAGCAATTTATCAGCAGCACATATCCAGCACTTATTACTGTCACTGTCTTCATTCAGCCTTTCAGAACCTTTCACACTGCCAGTGAGATAGAAAGAAAGAAAGAGAGAGAGGGTTTGAAAAGGCCACATCAACTATATGAACGGCGAGCAAGAGTCCCTGCTGTGTCATTCTCTCAGCATTCCGCACTGAGGGCCCAGGGTGACAACTTAATTATCTGTCTCGACCAATAAGAGGAGAAGGCCGGCAACCTATCCCGAGTCATTCAACGGGGTACATTGTTGGTTGGTGATGTGCTTTCTGATGTGACTCTTAACAATGGATGGCCTTAGATTACCCCCCTCCCACCATCTGTTTGCCCTCATTCGTCTACAAACGCTGATGAATTGCCCACTTTGCGCTCCGGCCACAGTAATTGTCTATCCTCCTGTGAAGTCTTAGAGATTTCACAAGGATCCAAAAGGTGCTGTTTATCAGTTGAGGTCAAGGCTGAAGAGCCACTTCACATGTATGAACCCTTGGGGACGGATGCAAATGTTTATGTGAAAATTTGTCATATAGGTCAAGGTTGCATATATATGCTATTTCATTCACACTTTTGAAGAGGTGCTTAGCACATGAATGAATTCATGTTAAAGGGATAGTTCACCCAAAAATGAAGATTCTGTCATTATTTACTCATCCTCATGTCGTTTCAAACCCTTAAGATCTTCGTTCATCTTCGGAACAAAAATGTAGGTATTTTTGATCAAATCCGAGAGCTTTCTGACCCAGCATAGACAGCAACACAACTGAAATGTCCAGCCCAGTAGTAAGGATTTTAAAATAGCCCATGCGACGTCGGTGGTTAAACCTTAATTTTACGAAGTTATGAGAATACTTTTTGTGAGCAAAGAAAAAAAAAAAAACAAAAAAAACGACTTATTCACAATTATTCTCTCTGTTTCATTCTCCGCTCTATTTCACGACAGTACGCACGAGATATTGTTGCATTCTTCTGCTTGTAAACAAGGAGCAGCACATGCGTGTTCTACGTCAGAACGCCGGCTCCTGCGTCAAGCAGCATCACATGCATGTGTCGTGGTACTGTCGTGAACACACTTCGAAGACTGACCCAGAAGAGAAGAAATTGTTGAATAAAATCGTTATTTTTATTTTCTTTGCACACAAAAAGTTTTTTTTTTGTTTGTTTTCCCCAAAAAGTTTGTGTTATACAATGTTAATCTATACTATCTACTCTAAGTTTATTAACTTTTTTTCTATTTTAAAATGGTTTCATCAATCAATGTAAAAGTCCATTTAATGAATTGGTAAAATGTGTGTATATATATACAGTGGGGCAAAAAGGTATTTAGTCAGCCACCAATTGTGCAAATTCTCCCACTTAAAAAGATGAGAGAGAGGCCTGTAATTTTCATCATAGGTATACCTCAACTATGAGAGACAAAATGAGAAAAAAATCCAGAAAATCACATTGTAGGATTTTTAAAGAATTAATTGGTAAATTCCTCTGTAAAATAAGTATTTGGTCAACTACAAACAAGCAAGATTTTTGGCTCTCACAGACTTGTAACTTCTTCTTTAAGATGCTCCTCTGTCCTCCACTGGTTACCTTTATTAATGGCATCTGTTTGAACTTGTTCTCAGTATAAAAGACACCTGTCCACAAGCTCAAACAGTCACACTCCAAACTCCAACATGGCCAAGACCAAAGAGCTGTCAAAGGACAACAGAAACAAATTGTAGACATGCACCAGGCTGGGAAGACTGAATCTGCAATAGGTAAGCAGCTTGGTGTGAAGAAATCAACTGTGGGAGCAATTATTAGAAAATGGAAGACATACAAGACCACTGATAATCTCACTCGATCTGGGACTCCACGCAAGATCTCACCCGGGGGGGGGGGTTCAAAATGATCATCAAACATGTGACAAAATCCCAGACTGCACAGGTTTACTCTAACTATGAATGACCTGCAAGAGCTTGGGACCAAAGTAACAAAGGCTAAACATCAGTACATCACTGCGCCGCCAGGGACTACAAATCCCTGCAAATGGCAGACTTGTACGACCCTCTGCTTAAGCCAGTACATGTCCAGGCTTGTCTGAAGTTTGCTAGAGAGCATTTTGATGATCCAGAAGAGGATTGGGAGAAAGTCATATGGTCAGATGAAACCAAAATAAAACCTTTTGGTAAAAACTCAACTTGTCGTGTTTGGAGGAATAAGAATGCTGAGTTGCATCCAAAGAACACTATACCTACTGTGAAGCATGGGGGTGGTAACATCATGCTTTGGGGCTGTTTTTCCTGCAAAGGGACCAGGACGACTGATCCTTGTAAACAAAAGAATGAATGGGGCCATATATCGTGATATTTTGAGTGAAAACCTCCTTACATCAGCAAGGGCATTGAAGATGAAAATGTGGCTGGGTCTTTCAGCATGAAAATGATCCCAAACACACCACCCGGGCAACAAAGGAGTGGCTTCGTAAGAAGCATTTCAAAGGTCCTGGAGTGGCCTAGCCAGTCTCCATATCTCAACCCCATAGAAAATCTTTGGTGGGAGTTGAAAATCTGTGTTGCCCAGTGACAGCCCCAAAATGTTACTGCTCTATAGGAGATCTGCATGGAGGAATGGGCCTAAATACCAGCAACAGTGTGTGAAAACGTTGTGAAGACTTACAGAAAATGTTTGATCTCTGTCATTGCCAACAAAGGGTATAGAACAAAGTATTGAGATGAAATTTTGTTATTGACCAAATATTATTTTCCACCATAATTTGCAAATAATTTTTTTAAAAATCCTACAATGTGATTTTCTGGCTTATTTTTTTTTCTTCATTTTGTCTCTCATAGTTGAGGTATACCTATGAAATGAAAATTACAGTCCTCTCTCATCTTTTTAAGTGGGAGAACTTGCACCATTGGTGGCTGACTAAATACTTTTTTGTCCCACTGTATATATAATTATCTATCGGGTATATATATTATTATATATCTGTGCTTTCAACGAATTATTTTGGCTGGGGCAATACTTGTGAAGAGGTGGGACAGAATTGCACGTAAAACTTGAACTTAGTATTTGAAGTTCTTGAGTTTCAGCTATCATGTGTATATGCATGCAATTGTGTGCTTGTCTATTGGCTTGTGTAGCACAGACACTTTGAGCATTCCAGCAGTGCCTCGGGCCTGACAGCACTGATAGTGGCTGCAGGAATGCTGCAACCTGCCCTCCTGTTTTTGCATTCAAAACAGCGAAGCTAAATAAACCTGCAGCTCCACTCTAGTGCCGAGACCTTTTCCAACACATATCCTTCCATACGCTCCTCACAGCCTGCTCCCAAACATCCAAAAACACCCCTCGATCAAAAATAAAAAAAGATATACCCAAAGCTGTCCGCAAAGCCAAGAGAAGCACATTGTGCATATATACTCCAGATTTTCCTCTCCGTTAGAAAACAAGCCGTCCCTCTTTCTTTTTTAATATTGCAAATAGCCAAAATGCCTTCTGTATTTTTAAAGGGGCCATATGCTACACTTTTGTAGCATTTTATTATTTTCCCTGAAGCTCGTTTATCATATTAGTTAGTTCCAAAACATTGTAGTTTAGTTTTACATGACTGTGTTCCACCCTCTCTCTGACTCTTAAAATTACACTAACTGTTTTTGCTATCATGGGATTCTTTTTTTTTTTTTTTAGATGGATTCTTTTTGTAAGTCACTTTACTTCGAGGGGTGTGGGTCTATAAAACTGACATGACACCATTTATAATCATGACATGAATATGAAGGAGGTTTTATGCATGTTTATGACAACTGTCATTAAGTGTCATTCGCTCCAGTTAATTTCATTTTTATATGCAAATATGAAGAAAAAAAAAAAGACATTATTTGACTCTCTAACGCCTAACCTAACCTTCAACCCTACCCTGACCCCTAACTGCCTAAAGCCATAAGCAAAGAACTCCAAACATGTCATCTATTGCATTAAAAATTACATGAACTGTAGGCGAATACACTTAATGACATGTTGTCCATAAAACATGCATAAAAAACCTTCAGATATTCAAGCATGTGTCATGTTCATATTCATGACATGTGTCATGTCCTGATTATGAAGGTGTCATGTCAGTCTTTTGCACACCCCTTCAAGTAAAGTGTAAGCTTCTTTTTTAGGAATGTTTGCAGGTGCTTTTTTTCTTATTTTTTTCCATATTTTATTAATAGTTAATTTTTTTTTCATATCAACTCATAATCTGTGAATTTTGACATACGTCAAAAACAGAATTACCAAATGTGGAGTAGAAAGTGAATTATTTTGAGTGATCCATTTCTTTAAGACTTTTAAATGTGAATAGCCTCAATTATGAGGTCACTGTGATCACTGTGTTTACATAGATCTTACATTTGCACATCATTCTACGCATTTATTTACAAACATTAGCAGTTATAAGTTAATTTCCCCTTCAGGAACTCGAGCTGTCCTCGAAGCTCGCTTGAGGAACGTCCCTTGCAGTGACTACTGCGTTCTGAAGCACGTGTCTAAATCCGTCGCAATGGAGGCAGGGCGAGTACGTCAGACGAGGCGGGATGACAACAAGCACCATAAAGGCATAAAAGCGCCTACCAGCAGAGCGCAAAACGGCAGCTTCATTCTTTTGCTGCTCTTCAGATAATCCATAAAGAAAACCCCCGGCCGGGCTCTGTGTATGTGTCTGTCTATTTATTGTTGTCTGTCCGCACAAGCACTCATTTATATAAAACAATGAGAAAGTCTATGCGAGCGAACGGCATTACAAACGCTGAGTTTCTCCCTGCCCACGATATCTGGCAGCAGGGAATACACACGATTTGTGTGTCATTTTGATTTTGTAGGAGTCGATGAGGGCCTGCACTCGTCAGCTTTCGAGCATCGATTGTCCACTGCGAGGTACTCTGCGCTTCGGGCGCACGCTCCGGCTCGTCAGCCTGCTGTGTTTGATGGACGCCAGGCTGCGGCAATCTCCCAGCTGGCAGGCGATGGCACAGCGGCAGACGGTTGGTTCGTGGGGATCAGCGGTTGGATTATGGCGGGTGAGGGGGAGCTGAGTGGATCTCAGATGGGCTCGTCGCTTTTCCTCGTTCCTCACAACCGCTAATCCTGCGGGCTCTCTCTGCTTTCAGGTATTTCGGAAGCCCGCGCTGCGGTTTCTTTCCTCTTCGTCTCCCCAACCCCAGAGTAGCGTAGAGCCAGACGGCTTCATCTTCGTTTCCTCCAAGGAGGTGATGTGATGAGGTAATGCCGAGACAGAGGAGACTGGTGGACTGCGCCACAGGCAGTCTAGCGGGCCATCGCGTATTAGTGATATCGTGATTAGGAGGGTTTGTGTCGTGCATTTTCGCCAACAATAAAATATCGTTTGGGGCCTTCCTAGAGAACAGGACTTCTATGCGCTAAAAAAGTAATTAGACGAGCATGTTCTGATCCGTTTATCACAGCCTATTACGGACGGGTCCTTCTTTTTTCCCCCGGCGATCTCCATCCTGAGGTGTCAGTCGGTGGGAGAAACCGTATCTCTCCCATATTATCAGCCCCGGTAGGGGAGAAAAACAGTCTTGGATTATTCAAAAGAACATTGTGGGGCTGAATGATAAGGTATATGGGGCGATGCCAGTGGTGGAGCAGACGCTCTCGAGCTATCTCTCCCCATCCTCAGCAACGTCCCTGAAGGCCCCTAAGGCTTCTCCGACTCAGGCCCGGTATCTTACATCGAGTCTGGTTGGGAAGCTTATTACGAGCGGGTTTGTCAGTGCTGGTGCATGTTGTGCACACGCAGGGGGGTGTCTCAAGCATATCGCAGCTGGACACTGGCATTCAGGGGTGAGGGCTGCTGAGCGGCATGTCACAAGCCTCAACGCATCAAGCTCCTGCATATCGCCAGTCTTCAAAACAGTTAGCATTTGGCAACCCGGTCGACGCGGCCTACGAACACGAAAGATCGGGATCGTGTGGCATTTTCTCTCATTTTGGTTTCTTCTAAACTCAAACGGATCTGCGGATCGTTATTTGTCTAAGAGGACCTCGGGCGAAATGGTCCTACCATTGTCAGGACCCTGAGGGCAGCCCACCCTGGGAAGGAGAGGTACACACCTCAGTATACAGTGCCCAATCCTCCTCAGTGCCCTCACGGAGGCTTATTGATACCAGCCGCGGCAGGCTGCGCACCCTCTGTGGCGTTCGGGCGCATGAGCCCGACAGGCGAAAAATGCCCAGCTGCCGGCGCCGTGCAACTATAGGGCTGCAGTTGGGGCTGATAGCTCGGCACCTAGTCAAATGTGATTGTGCGACAGGCAATCGGGTTCTTTGTTCCTCAGTGCGCCCTCATGGGGGGGGGGGGGGGCTATTGCATTGATACCCCGCGCACCTGTCGGTTGCTGCAGGCTCAGTGAGCTCCGACGAGTTAAATTCTCTCCAGCTGTTCCGCCCGGCAACGTGATGCGGCACGGGAGAGTCTCGCATCCCTATTTCAAGTGTTGTTTCTACAAGCAGATCAGGTCATAGTCGTACGTCCCTGTCCCTGCCGTCATAAGGATCAGGGTCTTATGCCTGGGGGGAAATGCACAATTTCGCAGAATGACCTCTTTCAGGGCACTGAACTGGCTCCTCTAATAATATCAGAGGCCAGCCTCGAGAGGCTGGTTCCTTTAGTAGATTTTCTGGTAGCGTGGAAACGTCTACCAAATATCTCAAAATGGGTCCAGCAGATTGTAGAGAAAGGTTACAGAAACCAGTTCGGTTCTCGTCCGCCTCGATTCAAAGGGGCTTCCCCACTCTAGTGGGTCCCAAGCAGGCTCTGGTAATGGAACAAGAATTAGATACTCTCTTGAGGAAGGGGGCCATAGAAAGTGTTCCTCCTCTCTCTCACTCTCCGAGAGAGAGTGTACATCTGGGTTCTACAGCCGTTACTTTGTTGTTCCGAAGAAGGATGGGGGGTTGCATCCGATCTTAGATCTATGTCTTCTGAACCGCGCTATCAAACGCTTCGGTTCAAGATGCTCACTATCAAGCAGATAGTATCTCAGATCAAGTCCGAGGACTGGTTTGTTAAGATAGATCTTCAGAGTATGGTGCTTATTCCATGTTTCCATCCAGCGCTCCCTCAACACTGGAAGTTCGCTGATGTTTGCTTTTGGGGGCGAAGGCATACAATATAGGAGTTCTTCCCTATCGCCTGTCACCTCTCAACACAGCCAGTCCCAGTTTCACGAAGTTGTGGATGCTGCTCTGGCTCTACTAGCGACTCCAGGGAATCCCATTACCATCAATTTAGATCGACGATTGGTTATACCTAGCTCAATGCTATAAGCTAGCATGGCGGCTCGGCATCGTGTCGTCGCTCCAGCCGCATATGAAGGCTGGGGTTAAGACTAAACGCAAAAGAGTGTTCTTGTCCGTGCCACTAGCAGAGAACCACCGTTTTAGGGCGTGGTGTGGGACTCAACCTCAATATGAAATGCAGGCACGGCTGTCTGCCTGCCTCGGAAAAGAATCGAGTCAACTTCCTCACAACGACAGTCACGAGATAAGAGAAATGGCCATTCACACTCGCACTGTCAAACTAGTTTTCAGATGCTGTTTGGGGTCTTGATGCAAGCGGCGTCCAATAATCGGTGATACCTCTTTAAAGGGTAGGCCTCTGACATGAGACGCCTGCAGTGTTGTCTCAGAACCAAAAAGGATTTTCCTTCCCTCCCCCCCCCGAGGGGGAATCGCGCTTTGTGCACATGATCAAGGTCACCGCGTCGATGCTAACCCGTGGCTTAGACATTGGAATAAAAACTTCAAGAGGAGGGGCTGCCAGAACGTTAGTGGGTCTTGCCTTGTCATTTTGCGAATTTCTATATCCCGTCCCTATACGGATCCTCGCATTCTCTCTCACGGGCTGGGTAGCGGTCATGAGTGTCCGCTCTGCCCAGGGTCTGTGGGAAGTCCATCATCTCTTTTGGCACATCAACTACCTGCCGACAAATTGCTGGCCGTGTTTTCGAGCATCACTGACACAACTTCCTTCTTCAAAGACCTAAGGGGCATTCCATGATGGTGCTTTGTCTGTTTCCGCGCACAGACACACAAATTCAGTGGGTCTCCTACAGATCAATCCTCAGGGGTCTGCGTTCCCGCAGTCTCCCCTTTAACAAGCTCTGTCGGTGCCAGAATCCTTCTGTGGGCTCAGGGGGGGAAGGCTCCTTCCTGCTCTAAGACAGTTTATAATATAATATATCCCTGGGGTAATCTAAATCAGGGGGGCTTCCAGGTCTTCATCACACTACTCACTACTGGAGGCTTGATTTTTGCATGGTGCAGAGCCGTGGCCGAGCTCGTCGTCTGTACGCCTTTTTTTGTTTTTTTTTTTTTCCCCCGCCCGATCTCTCTGCTCCTCTCGGTAGTTCTGGAGAGGATACGCCAGGAGTGGTGTCGCTGTATGCTAGTAAAGCCTCCCTAGGCCCCGTTCTCTGGCCGGAACTCCTAAATTATGTTCACTCGACCTTGGTGCGTGCTCCTCGACGGCTCTTCTCCTGCTGGAGTATTCCGATCATAGGGACAGCTCCTCTCAGCTGTCGAGGCGGGGGGCGTCATTCTTCATCCCCGCCCGGAGTTATGGAAGTTGTGGGCTTGGCCCCTGAGGGGGCACAGCTCCTATCATCTGGTCTCTCAACTGAGGTTGTTGAGTCTATACTCCAGTCCAGAGCTCCCACCACTAAGAAACAGTACGCTTTGAAGTGGAAACTTTTCGCTTCATGATGCGGACAGCGACTACAGGACCCAGTCAACTGACCAATTGGTACAGTTCTGGAGTTTCTACAGGAGCGATTCTCCGCAGGGTCATCTCCCTCCACTCTGAAGATATACGAGGTGGCCTTAGCTGCTTACCATGCCCTTCTCTGTGGTCAATCATTGGGAAGACACCGATCACTTGTCACTCGTTTGCCGGCCCTCCGTGGCAACCGCTGAGGCGAGACGCGTATGCATGTGCACTCAAGGTGCCCTCCATTGGACTGGGCGTGGTTCTTCTGGAGGTCTTATGCAATGGCCGCCCCTTTGACCCCTAAAACAAGTTTCGGATCAGTTGCCAGGTCTGCAAGACCATCGCTTATCCTCGCTATTTCTCACTAAAAAGGATTGGGATGCTTCAGAGGCACTTCTTCTGCTTACGTGCGCTGGAATTGCTCCGCATGGTAGGTCATTCCTTTACCACTCGAGGCGCCGGGTATGTCCGCTAAGTGCCCACGTTCTTCACAGGCCAGGGTCATATTACTTCAGGCATTCTGTCTCTCCTCCTCCGGACTCGAGGGAAGTAGGCCAAGAAAGGCTAATCTCTGCGCTGTCCTAGTTCGAGCACGTGGACGCTTACGCACACAAGAGCTTTCGCCGGCCGGGCGTAAGGGGCGATCATTCAGCTTTTTGTTTGTTTGTCCACCAAAGAAGGGATTTCGGCGACCAACGCAGACTATTATTAGGTGGGTGGTCGAGGCCATCTCACTGGCCTACGAGTCCTCTGGCCTCCCGTCGCCTATGGGTGTCAGAGCGCACTCGACCAGGAGTATGTCGGCCTCCAAGGCTTTCAACTTGGGTGTGGCTTTGCAGGACATTTGTGCTGCGGTGGGCTGGTCTGGACTTGGTAGTATGGTGCAGTGGGTATTCTCGTTCCCAAAGCGACTCGACGCTGCTCGAGTTCCTGAAGGGGAACGTCTCTTAGTTATGTATGTAACCATGGTTCCCCGGGTACCAGAGATGCTGCGTCTCTTGTCCATACTCCCTGCATCCCTGTGCAGGGCGCTAGCTTCATAGAAGCTGGTTTGCGCGTTTGCTGGAATGCGTCTTATTTATGGCTTTCTGGTGCTTGCTCACCCCGCTGGTGACAGCAATTACTCTACATCCTGGTCGGATTTGACACTGCTTTCAAGCGCGTTACACGCAAGAGGGCATTCCCAAAGCGCCTTCGACGCAGCGTCTCGTTCTCTCGGTGAACCATGGTTACATATGTAACCTAGAGACGTTATTCTCTGGTGCTATATGTCATAACCATAACATAGATAGTATTGGGTATACTTGTGGGTTGTAACAGTTTGTCTTAAACAATATATTATAATATATTCTATGATATTTCAGGCTCCTTTAGTTCAAATGAGCAAGAAAAAATTTAATCCTGTGATATATCTGCTTTTAATGATTGTTTAATAACCCATCATGTTAATTTAATCATAGCTATGAAGTCATAACCATAACAGTTGGTAGGATGTACATGTGTTGTGAATGTACAGTTTGTCTTTTATAAAATGTTTATTTTTATAATATGTTAAATTTTCAATAATATGTCAAGCTCTATTATTTCTGCTTTTTTATTTTTTTTTGCATCATCATGACTATTTTTGTATTAACCCATCATCACACTTACTGATGCTAATGAAAATAAAGGCATTTGACGTGAAAATGCATAGGCCTAAGCAATAAAAAGCAGGCTCCCACTTTGCCTTTATTGGTGTTGCTTTATGGATTATGTTAAAGTGGTTAATTCCAGAACAGGAACGGAAGGTAGAGCTGTAAATCTTCAGCTCAGCAAAAGACCAGGCTCTCTCCGTGGCTTTGGGTGGCAGTTATGAGCACATTAAAAATGCATGCCATAGGTTTCCTTCCATCCCGAGGCTTCCCAGTAGCTGGCACGCCAAGTCCCGATAAGTGTGGCTAACGTTCGCCCT
Organism: Sinocyclocheilus anophthalmus; assembly: GCA_018155175.1. Classification (NCBI taxonomy): domain Eukaryota; kingdom Metazoa; phylum Chordata; class Actinopteri; order Cypriniformes; family Cyprinidae; genus Sinocyclocheilus; species Sinocyclocheilus anophthalmus. The sequence goes on from JADLZN010010995.1 coordinate 60,684, forward strand.
ACGAAGCTTGAATGTGATATTACGTATTGTATTGAAAAAAAGGCCGCTTAAGGCCTCAGGCATGCTGACAGCTTGGCAGGGAGGATTGTTGAGCAGCCGTGGGGTTAGCATGCTCTTTAGATGCACGGGCCACTGTGACAGTCGCTGTTCATTAAGGGGCCGCACGCTTTTTTTAATGTCTGCTGGTGGGGTGAAGGGAACAGCTGGTCTGTAATCATGCCGAACAGGGGAGGTTTTTGTGATAACGGCACAGAACTCAGGGTCATTATTCACCATTTCCACAGAGTGACCACAGCAGGAGTGTGGAATGAGAGCTTTCCTGAGGGCTAAAGTGGCCCTGGAGAGCAGTGTGTGTTTGCAATGCTACTCATGCACACAAATACACAGACAACAGCTAAAACGTTTAGCATAAATGTGTTTTTGACAGTGGAATTGTTTTATTTTTTTATTTATTTTTGTTACTACACAGTTTACTCTAAATCCAAGTCTCTGTTTGCAGCAGGGTTGCACCCATAAATCAGTATGATTTAGCGCATTTTGTACCTGACCTTAACGACAATGTGGTGGATGACTATTATTATGTACAGTTTGACAGTGTGGTGTATAAAAGTGCATATAATGCATTAGTGAAGGATTCCACCGATTCCAATGGATACTTCTGAGTTTTTAATTTTTAATCATTAATTAAAACGAACCAGGTTTGATTATGACTCACATGGATAAACTGATTGTACTGTATGTTGCTGATTTGCTAAATAGCATTCGTTTATGTTCATGATTCATCTGGCACTGGTGAGACAAACAAATGTTAATGCAGTAATGTGTTTATTTAAGACATTGACCAAATTTAATGTTATAACTGTTTCATTCTGTATTTTTTTTTCTATATATAAAAATCTGATTCCCGTGTACTTTTAGTTTCATAAAAAAAAAAAAAAAAACATAATATCACTAGCTTAGTTAAAGTGGCCCCGTATTATGCTGTTTCGAATATATCATGCTTTCATTGCAGATGTGTCATGTCGCTGTATGTGAACATAAAATATCTGCAACGTTGTGAAGTCGACAGTGCAAAGTTATTGTCTATAAAAAAAAGAGTCGGCTCGCATGGCTTAAAAATCGTTCAGGATTCGAAATCTTTTCTGTTAGTTTGGGTTCTCTACGTTCAGGCAAAGTAATCGTATCTTGCCTAATATCTGCGCGCCACGCTTTCTTACGTCGGGCGCATGCTTGCGTCCACGCAGCGTCTTCTAAACTCCAATGTGCCGATGTGGGTTAACACCATGATCGAGAGATCGGCTGTATCCTAGCGATGTGAGAGTACATTTTTTTAATCACATCTTATAATTACTTTCCACATAACTTGTTAACACTTGAGCACTTAGACCATTTAGAAAGTCTCATAGCTCCAGGTTCGGCTTGGCTAATGCGAGTCTCTTGTGCGATCATACACTATCAACCGTTTCATCATCAACACTCCCAGCTCGAATTGTTAAGGTACAATCAAAAGGATAAGCCATTCTTTGCTATGTATTGACAAGTCTTCGCAGGGCTGTCATTCTGTCATGGCATATGGGTTGTTTTGTTGTCCGATCACGGCCTCTGTACGGCCGTTAGTACAATCGGCAGAGTCCAATCTCGTCGTCTCTAAACGGCTCTGGACGGCAATACTTAAGGACTGCGCGCATGTGGATCTGCCCAATCAAAGCAGTGAGGGCTGCACTGGAAAGAGAGGGTTTAAGAGATACTGATTTCTTTGAACTGTCTTTGCGCACGATTCATTTTAGCGAATCATTTAGAATTAGGTTCAAATATAAAGTTAACTAACCGTGTTTTTTGACGCTTGCATCGGCAAGTAAAAGCCTGTTATTAGGAGGCTACTTAAAACAATATTAGCAACGGCTTACAACTTGCATACATAGGAGGCACTTTATATTTATTTATTATATTGTATAGTTAAAGTTTTAATAATATTTTGTAGTGTTGTCATATTTATGATTTTTTTTAAATATTTGATTTTTATTTGAGTTAATTTTTTGGTACTTTAAATGAAACTGAATAAAATGAAAAATATTTCAACTGAAATTAAATAATTTTATGTTATGAATTTTCTATTTATTTTTATTTTTGTTTATTTTATTTTAAACAACAAAAAGAATATTGTTATTATATTATTATTATTATTATTATGATTATTATTGTTGTTGTTTTAGTTTTAGTAATACTAACACCTTGATTGTGATTGGATGAAGTGGATAATACGAGTAGATATGACAGTTATTGTTATTTATATTATTATTTAAATTTCCAATCTGCATATTGTACAATCATTTCCTCCATTACTTGTACTTATCTAATTTTCTAAGTGGCTTTAAGTGTGGGAAATATATATATATATAGATAATTTATATAATATATATAATATAATATATATAATATATATATATATATAATATTGATTTGATTGTAATGTATTTTTATCAGATATACTTTATATAGTTTTCATAAATATAAAATGTTTAAATATACTAAAATAAGCGATGATACTTGGTAGTAATGAAGTTAAAAGATTTATTGTACATGATATGACATTGATTATTTAGATCTATTGACGAGGCCCCAGTTGTCTGTAATCATTTCGGTCACTGATATGCAATGCCTAGTTTGAAGTAAAACCTTCATAAAAGTTGAAGTGATGGTGTGTCTGACTGTGAATCATATTGTGTTTTTGGCTTGTCTTTCTTTTTAGTCGTCAGGGGGGAGGCAGTAAGAGGCTCTTGGTTTTGACTTGCTGGGGCCAATGTTTGAGCGCTGGAGAGTTCATGATTCAGATGTGCTGTTTTAATGTTATGAAGTCCGTGAGCCCTGCTGCTGAGGGATCAGTGAAAGGGTCTCTGGCTTCAGTTGTTGGGGTAAGATTTTCACATGGCACACAAAAAAAAAAAAAATACATATAATAATGCATCATCTTTCCTTGTGAAACCATTCTTAGCGCAAACACTCTGAGGACTGTTTCACACAGCACAAAAGCAGAATGTAAGCGATGTAGAGGCATAACTAATACATCTCTCTCCATCCTGAGGTGTCATTTATCAGCAGGTGATATATGGTGAGCTGCAGTTAGACATTTTTTTGCATCAGTGTGATCTGTTGATGGAACCATACTCTAGATGAGAAATATATGGTTCTTAAGATCCAAGATGACACCTGTAATTCATTTTTCACACATATTTAGTTTAAGATTAGTTGTTTATCATGGTCTGCTAGCACATGATGGTGTGTAAATGGAGGGGTGGGGCAGATGGAGCTATTGATGGATAGATAAAGAGCGGTGATGGGGACATAAAGAGAGATCTCATTTGTAAATCTTTCAGCGAGGCTCTTGCTTTTTAGGAAGTCATCAGTGAGGCAAGAAAACCTAAATGTGTGTTTATGAATGTGGAACTGTATGTGTTTGTACTGTACGTGTGAAAGAAAGATTTTCCAAGTCTATCTAAAATAAGAGATGTAGTTGATAAATGTTATTATTTCAGTTAAATTGAAGTTACAGGTACATTTTAGGGCTGAGTGTCGATATAGATTTGCCAGCTTGATTCTAATTCACAGGCACTGCATTCAATTCAGTTCTGATTTTGATTCAGGTTTTATTTGAGCTTATTCCAGTTATTTATTTATTTATTTATATATATATATATGATATAATGTATTAGTACTATAATCTGTAATGTTTGTATGTGTGTTGTGTGTGTGCTGTGTGTGTGTGTGGGTGGTGAGACCTAACCATGCAACTCAGTCTTAGCAGTCGCTGGGGTATGATTTGCAGTTAACAAAGGAAAAAAGCAATAGCCAAAAATGCATAGTATGTGGTCAAAGATTGTTAATTTTTCTTTGGGGGTTATGCCAAAAAATTCCTTAGGATTTAAGTAAAGACATGTTCCTTATCAAGATATCTTATAAATTCCTACTGTTAAATATAATAAAGCTTAATTTTTTGTGTTATAGTATGGCATTGGGCTAAAACGTCATTTGTAATGGCATACTTTAGAAGGCGATTTTCTGCAATATTTTGAATGTTGTTTGCCACCTTCATGATTCCGATTTTCAGAATAGTTGTATCTCGGGTTGTAGAGGCGCAATGATTGGCCGCATCATAACTAAACCATTATTCTCAGATGGAAAGCTATTATTTCATCAGGGCTTCCCAGGTGATGTATAAATCTCAATTTCGAAAAAAGTGACCAGTGGTCCAGGGTCGAGCACTACATCACATCATCAGCACCCACACATCACACACACACATCCTACACATATAATATTTAGCACAAAACAGTAATACTGAAAAATTTTATTATATTTTAAAATAACTATTTTCTATTTTAAAATATATTTTACAGTATATCTTATTTCCTGTGATGGAAAATCTGAATATTCAGCAGCATTCAGTGTCACATGGATCTTTTAGTTCATCAGACTGATTCAAAGAATAACTTCTAAGTTTGAGTCTTTTTGAATGAATCATTAAAAGAACCAGTCATTTGCATGTGAATTGGACTGCACTGGTTGTCCTATGTTTTTTGATTAGCTAAAAAGCATCTGCTCATTTCAGTCAATTATTTGTGATTCGTCTGCCAAACTGCCCCGGCCCAAATGCATACGTTGATTAAAAAAAAAATAATAATACGTAGGGGTCCTGCAAATAAGCCTAGTTACATTTCTGAGCAGACGACTAATGTGGAGCAATTACCCAGGCAAGGGCAAGTGTGGCAAATTATCTTCCCAATTATATCTGAAGGGGTAAAAAAATATGTTTTCTCACTCTCTACCCCCCTCACACTTGAGTAGAAGTCCAACCCAGGGGCACTGGCCCAATGAAACTACTAAGTTTAGATGGAAGGCTGATATGTGATTCAGTCACAGATCTTGCGTCTTGTCTTAATTAGATACCTTCAGTCTTCAAGTTCTGGTTTATAAGCTGTGCAGGCTCAGAAATCTCCCTGTTCTGAAGATGACGGAGAAATCAGCCCCCTTAATGCCCTTGGGAGATTGATAAATAACAGTATATGAGCATTTTTAGGTGAAATCTACATGCTATTTGCATACATTCACATTTTAACCTGATTGGTTGGCCACTTCTGGGAGCTATGGAGTATTCACTCTGACATTGAGTCGTTATTGATCGCTAATATCATAATTTGCATAATATTAAAGACATTTACATAATGTAAAACTCTCTAAAGGCTGCAGTGACAAAACAATTTCGTCAAAATTTTGCATGCAAAAAAAGGTCCGTTCACACAGAAGTCACTTTCAATCCAAGTAGCTTTCTGGACCAACTTGAACAAGTAGCAAAATCTGCTTTGGGAACTTTTTCACCCTCAAGCAAAATTCCCAGTCACATGAGTTTCTATTGAAATTACTGGATAAATTTCACAAAGTAGCAATAAATGCGAACCCACCTTAACACTCATGTCTCTTCAGATTTCATATTGAAAAGGAATGACTTCTGATTTCAAAAATCGCTATTTAGATTATTGTTAAAAATTGAGATTAAAGGTGTAGTTCACCCAAAACTGAAAATTGTCCTCATTTACTCAAGTTGTACTGAACCTGTATGAGAAAATTTTGGGGTGAACTATACTTTTAAACACCCCTTGCACAGGTTTTCTATCACTTTGCTCTGATAAGTCAAAAGTCTCCTACGAGATTAACATCTAACAGCCTGTTTTTCTCACCTTGGCAACCAGTTAACCAAACCCAGATCTGACCAATCAAAGAAGGGATGGCAAAACTGACCTAAAGCAGATGGCTTGATTCTCCCTGCGCTCATAGTCTGTTTTAATTTATCTTCTGATTGGTGTCTGCCAATCAGAGAGGATGAGATGCCATTTTAACAGCAGCCACCTGTTCCCGAATAGTTTTGGAGGAACACATTACACCAACAGATGGCAGTTTTGGATGAAAAACCTTACAGAACAGGAGCTAATTGCATTAAACTTCATCAGAACAATGCAATGTGATTTTGGAGCTCATCGTGTGAACAGAAAGACAAATACTGTTTACATAGGCTTAATATGAACCACCAGCAGTCTGTGCTAGATGTTTAGTACTATACGTCCCATCTGCTCACCGTCACAGAATGTTGGATGAACGCCTCATCTGGGGGTTTATTTTGTGGTTTCTGTTTCTTTTTTCTATTAATTTCCCCTGTTTGTGGACGTACCCTACTTTCATACACTGCAGGTATACTCCCGTAACAGCCGAAATCAGTTGCCAATTTAGGGATCGCTGCTCGTTAATTATGAAGACTGGTGGCTGTGTCATAAAGGACGATTTGGCTGATTCATGCCGCATGCTCCGCTTTGCTATTGATTCAGAGCTGGCCTCTTCAATTACCGCCCCATTACAACACACATCGCTCAAAGGAAATGCTGCTGAAATTACATTAGTTCTCTTTTTTCCTTCTTTTATCTCTTCTCGTCACCTTCACTTCACCATAGCAACTAAACCCATTTGAAAACATTACCGGAGAGTTCAAGAAAATACACACACCAAATTCTGTTTGTGTTTAAGCGCTGAGGCAGGCGATGCAGGCAATTATGGGATTGCTCTTTTGCATGTTTGGTAAAACATGGACTTTTTTATCTCTTCATGTAACATGATGCATTATTTGTATAATGTAGAAAAAATAAATAAATTTACTGTTAAAAACCGCCTGTGTTTGCCAAAGCTGTGCAATAAAAGTGCATTGACTGCATGTGTGGCAGCACTGTGTGACATTTGTTATACTGTACTGTATATTTTATATTTTGTAATTATAAACAAATGCATAATACAATTAGGGTAATGCACAAAACAAATGTCTGACATAATATACACCCTGAGTTACATGACTAATAACAACTAACAAGGAAGTATTTAAATTAATATCAGCAGGTGATGATTGAGTCGCATAAAGGCATCAGGGAATGCTTACTTGTTTTTCACTGTAAATAAGTTAATTATTACTTTATTTACAAAAAGCAAATAGCTTGATGCTATTTACTGTGGAAGTACATATATCTTAAATATAGTTATTCAACGTGAATTCTCTTAGCTAAACCCCACCTTTAAAACATTACTGACCAATCCTACCTTGCTGCTGCCATCTGTCATTTTATGGAACAAACTTTCACTCTTTTAGTCCAAGCAGTATTTGTATGTTTGGATAGTTTTAAGCAGATTCTTAGAAAATTCAGCCAGAAATATGCGGACACATTGTTATAAGAACACTCATAAAAGTGACAAAGTTACTAACTTGTAAACTATCTTATAAATAATAAAATAAGTTTAAATAAATAAATCAAGTACTACAAGTATTAAAACTGAAATAAAATAAAATAGAAATATAAAAAAACGTACAAAAGCACAACATGATAACTACTATTTAACAATAGCAAAAAAATAAAAAATAAAAAAGAAAAAAAAGTAATTAAAATCTTAATAAAATGATAAAATATAATTATAATAAATACTACTAATACCAATACAGTCTTTGTCCTTTTTCTTTAATAAAAAAAAACCCACAGTCATGCACAATTCATTCTAACCCACATGAGAATAATCATGCATAATCATTTTAATTATTTTATGAGTGCATTTTACTGTGAATAATGCCCTTTATGGAAATTCCCAATATCCAAAAAAGTTAGTCTGAGTGAGGGGCTGGATACCAAGGTTATTTTGTAAGAATCGCAGTGATATAGTAACCACAACCCCTTGGACAATTCTGTAGTGGCTCACAAATTAATATACTCATAAATGTAACTAAAATCCAGACATTATGGTGCTATTTCATTTAATTACACTCTATTTGATATAGTACACTTTTATCTTCTGAAATGAAAGTAGTGTTGTAACTGTGCAGATTTCAGTGTTTAATTCTTTTATTTATTTTATTATTTCCGAAGGGAAATGCTTCCATGCCAGACATTGCCTTGGGGAACTCTGGGAAATGGGTACATCAACATCATTAATGGCTCCAGATTTCCGTTCAGTCAGTTTATTACGGATCAGTGCGGTCCGAAGTGCCGGGTGTCATTAACTAATCTCTCAAACACTCTTCAGGCCGGCCTCTCCGTATGAATTATACTAGCATGTCATGAGACTTCAACCCCCCAAGGGGGGGGGGGGGGGGGGGGGGGGGTTTTTTGTTTGGGTTTTAAACATCAACAGAGATCGGTTTCAATTTCCTTTACGAAGCTCAAATGCAATTATATCTGCCTGTATCAAGGCAAGGTCAACGTTTGAGCTTGGTCATAAATAACGTGACATTTTCAGGCTCGCCCTATTTGTGCTACTTGCTCATCACCAGTGTTTTGATTATGATTTTATTATTTAATTGTTGGGTTCGCCCAGCTTGACATTCGTGCTCCATTTGTTTGACTGCGTCCCCTATGGCCATTAAACAGCAACCACCATGTTTTCCAGCAATTTGTGGGAGGCGACCAGACGCGATGATGAGGCGTTTGACAAACCTGCATATCAATGATCTTTATTCCTCAATTGAGCGTTTGACCTATCACGTCCTCATTTAACTCCTGTGGCTTTGTTCCTCTCTAATTATTTCATGATGAAGCATTGATTTCCATTTCCATTTAGTTGCCACCTTTGGAGACATGGCACAGGGCATTAGCAGAAGTGAATTGTTAAATAAGGAATTGTATGAGTTCACTCACATTGAGAATGTCAAACTTCCACACTGGCTTGCATTCTGTGTTTTTGGAATTTGATTGTTTGTTTGATTGGTTGATTGATTGATTGGTTGATTGATTGATTGATTGATTGATTGATTGATTTCAATATTTATGACAGAATTTAGAGGGATAAACTATTTCTTTAATGTCTACACAATTGTGTAAGTGCATTTAAACATATGAACAATATGTGGTCTGTGAATCAGGCCTTGCAGTATAAATCCAAACTAAAAGACCTTTGTTTGTTTGCTTGCTTTGTTTGTTTGGTTGGTCGGTCTTTATTACTGACTTTTGAAATGAACAATGTAAAATTGGAAAAAATGAAAACGTTAGCGTTATTTAATTCGGGACGACATCTTTAGTTATTTATGTGTTTGTTGTTTGTCGGTTCGTTTACTGACGGGTTGAAATGAACTTCCAAACCCCAAATATATTTATTAATCTATTAATTAATTATTATTATATTAATTAAACATTAAGTAATTAATTTATCAGGGGCTACATCTTGTGTTATTTAATTTAAACTATTTTTAAAAAACCATAATAATTAAAAGATTTATTTGGTTTGTGTTTGTAATTATTATTTATTATGTGCTGTAATTAGTTTATTTGATATTATAAATTATATATTATATATAATTTGGGGGTATGCTAGGTCCATTTTTTATTTTTAAATTTTTAAAACAACTAATTTATATTTTTTTAGTTTTGAAAGATTTAAGTGAACATTTATCAAACCAAATGAACTATTTTAAATAAAGAAAGCATTCAATAAGATATTAGTTGTTTTGAGCCGAGGGTACTAAAAGTTATATCAAGAATTTGAGAATTGCACAGATTTTGTTATTGACTTTTGAAATGTTGGTTAAATCTAGATTTTCTGTTTGAATTTCTAATGTTTGGCTTTCTAAAAACTCTCCTTTTTTCTTCCCCACTATAGGTGTTAGCTTTGCCTAGTAGCTGTGTCTAGAGAATCAGCCATATTGATAAAAAAGTTGGACTGTGTGAAAAAGTCTTGCTTCGGCTTATTAAAGTATTCATTGTTGTTTTATTGAATCCTTGAAAGTCTCTGACTTTTATATTTGTCATCCCCGGCTCCAACAGAGCAAACATATTTGCTTTTTTTTTGCCGTCGTCTTCAGAAGACATCCTCAGGCACACTAGCCCTATTTTCTCCTCAGCCTTAAGAAGAGGCACTAAGTCGTGTTGAAACTATAGCAACAGATGAGCTGTCTCTATGGAAATAAAGCCTTGCTTCCCTGACGAGGCCTTCTATTCAATGGTACCAATTACAGAGAATCCTTGTGGCTGACCCTGAGCTGACACATTTACATTGAGGATTCAGTCACAGGCGGCTATTAGTCAACAAAGGCTTTGATTGAGTTTTATCTTCCTGAAAGTGTCTCAGACATACGAATCTGTCTGAATGCATAACCCGACAAGCTTTATCACGAACAGCTGGTGTGAGAGTTTGTGTATGCATATACCTGGCCTTTCTTCCTGACCCACATTCATTATTGTTTATGAGGAAATTATTGGCATGCTTTTGCTGATTCTTGAGGAGCACTTTGTTGGTTTTGAAGAGCGGTGAATTACTCAAACATTTATGAGACATCTTGATTGAGTGAAAAAAGAGGGTTTTTTCACTCAAAGACCTGATGAATCTCATTCAGTTGTTACAGATGCTAATAATAATAATAATAATAAAAAATAATAATACATAATAGCAGTTGTTGTTGTTGTGTTTGTTAATCAATTCAGAATCAGTAAGCAGTTTATGAATAAAAAATAAAATAGATGCTGTAAATGAGTTTGAAATAAACAGACATATTCAAATGAGATGAATGTAACTTTTAAAAAATTTACTTTAAACTTTTTTTTTTAAAGTACTTTCTTTTAATATATTTTCCAAGCTTTTTTACATTACTTAATACTACTATACTACGATACTAATAATAATAATAATAAATTATTATTATTATTATATCAGCATTATTATAAGTAAGTAGTATTTAACTGATATACATATCATATATATAAAACTTTGAATTTAATTAATTTAACAAATGGGGAATTAATTTTAGTGGATTTATCAACTAAACAATAAATATTTGTCGTAATTGCATGTAAACTAAATAGGATGACTAATTAATATAAAACTTTGAATTAATTTATGTAACAGTATTTAATTAATTTTAGTTCATCCATTTGCAACTGATTCCATCAACATAATCCTAATAAGAATAATAATTATTTATTATCAGTATTTATAAATGCAAATCGTTTCCAAGTTGTTCAAATAAACAAAATACTTAAATCTTTGTATTTTAATGCAGTAACAAAATATTAATTTTTAAATGGTCATTGTAAACCAAGATAGGAAAAATTATTAGATGTAGGCCCAAATTTACATTTTTTATTAATAAATATTTGTAAGTAAAAAATAATTTCACTTTTATAATAAATAATTAATTAATGTATTTATAAATAATACATAATTTAACGTTTTATTTTAAGACTAAAAAAGTGCAATTGCTTAAACGGTTAAATCAATAAAGGTTCGCTTTTGAACACTTAATTACAGCAAACATGTGACTCTGTTCTACAAAAGCTCTTGTAATCTCCTCGGAAGGTCTTACACACTGGTTCCTCATAAGGCTGATTCCATGTCACCTACTTGGAACTAGAAGTCAGCGGACACTAATAAATTAGACTCCCAGTGGGACCCAGATGTTGGAATAGGCTCATTTGTGGTTAGCGGAGAGCTGCAGATTATCTGACTTACACTGGGCAGCGCTCGGTAAGTGGATCAGCCACGCACCAGCCTTCAGCCAAATGCCAGAATCACATCTTCATTAGGAGAAAATAAGATCTACAGTGGAGTCTCGAGGGAGACGAACGTGAGCCTTACAGCGGGCCTTCACGCTGGGTTCATAGCTGGGCTAATTTATTCATTAACTGAGCTGACGGAGATAAGAATTCGGTCTTGTGTCGCCATTCTGATTTAGCTGGTATTTACCTCGGACTGGAATTTGCAAATAGTTTGCCGCCAATGTTGTGATTGCACAGAGATTATCTATTAAACATCCGCGTGTTTTGTCACTGAAGGATCCACCTTGTCTGAAAGGCGCTTGTTGCTGGGAACAGGGCTGAAGGTGAGACGAGTGCAAGGAATACGAAAAGACAAATCGATAGCTGTTTGATTTGCACAGAACAGAGCTCTGATCATTGGCAAACAGCAGCGGTGCTCACTGCTCGGACATTTTGCACTGCCACGTCAAGTCAATAATGTAATTCAGCCAGTGGCAAGTCTGTTCTTTCTAACACACCTTTATCGACAGAGAGAGAGAGAGAGAGAGAGAGGAAAGAACAATAGTGGAAAAGAGGATGAGGAAAATTGTTGACTCTTCTCGCCAAACTTAGACCGTGAGATACAGGGTCAAAGTAAATCTGGTCTCCTGTGTGCAGTTTTGGTCGTTCATAATAACGTTGACCATATTTTCAGAACTATTTGATACTATGCTTTGTGCTTCTGTTTTTCTACCTGCTTTGTAGTGCATGTGGTCCAACATGCTGTGCAGTGGAGCTGCTGTGGGCAACTCCCCTTTTCTCCCAATAGTTTCCTGTATTATTTATCCCTATAATATAAATTATTATTATTATTATTATTGATTTTTTTATTATTATTTTCAAGGCTATTATGTGATTTAATTAGTATAAATGGATAATAATAATAATAATAATAATAATAATTTATAGTGGTTGTTTTTATTGCCTTATACAATTTTGTATAAATTTGTATAATAAGTTGTTATAAATGTCATAATTCATAATCATTCTCATCATCAATTGTTATTATCATTGTTATTGCTTAATTTCATAAGTTTTGACTTGTGCTAATTAAAGTTTATATAATAATAATACAACCAAATATAAAATAAATAAAATTATATTATATTATTACATTTTGTTAATGTTATTATTTGGTTGTACTGTATGACACCTTGCCGACTTTTTCATTTATTTCGTCTATTTTTGTAATCTATTTTATTGAATAAATGTTTGTGGAAACCCATTGTTAAACTCATTAGATAACACACAGAAAACCACCCAGTATATATTATTTAGTTTGGCCATGGTGCAACGAGAATCATTTTTGTCTGGGTACGTAAAAATAGTTGCATTGGCAGTGGAATGTAGAAGCACAGGTTAAGGCCCCGATATACTTCAAGCGAAATCGAAAATCCAGCCGAACCGAGGCTCCGCCTTCTTTCACACGGATCTCTTCTCTGGGTTAATTTAGTCTGTCGACTCCCTGGAGGTGAGATGTCCGCACAGTGGAGAGCTGCTTTATAGTAGCAAATTAAGTTGTGCTTCTGATGAAATAAGACACTGACACTATGTTTTGTATGTTTAATACTGCTGCTTGCTTTTAAACAATTATATTGAATAAAGTGCCATGTAAATACATGTGACATGACTTCACGGGAGTGCTAATTTGCAGAGCTTGTGCAAACATACCTGTGTTGCTATAAACAGATGCTTTGCTTTTTTTATTAAAATACGCTTACTGTTCTCTCCATTTTTTTGTGTTTATTTTGTTACTGAGAGGAAAGCGCACAGCACATATTTACATATTCATATAAATGTTGCTTTCATCAGAGTGGGCAGTGCTCACGTATTTCGAACTTCGTTTTACCCCTAAACGAAGAACGAAAAAAAACTTAGTTTTGAGTATATCGGGGCCTTTAGTCACCACTTGCTTGCCATTAAGTTCCACTTAAATTACTTGTTTCAGTAGGAAATACGCGTCATATATAGCATGAGCACATGAAAGAGTCCTGGAAACTGTCTGTGCCGAAAACCTTGCTCGTATTCTGTGTAAGAGGGTGTAACTCTAAGAGAAGCAGAAAGTGGGCAATGTGATCCGGTTTCCTCCTGAAGAATACAGCTCACTAAAGAAGTAAAAATGAAAAGCGTTGGTGAAGTGAACCCCTGACCTGTCTGCTCTCACAGCGTCTCGAGTGTTACATCTGTGAGCGCGGAGAGGAAGAAAGTCAGACAGATGTATTATTGATAAACATCCAAACTCTGTGACTTTGGAAATAGAAAAGAATTTATATTTTATGGGCACAAGTGCGCAGTCGATTTAGATGGTGAAGAAGTTAACATGTTTACATTATGATGGGATACGGGCAGGCATCTGTGTCTGAGAGAGAGAGAAAGAACTTTTTCTCATTTTAGTCACAATTTTACATCTGATCTAGGAGACTTAAAAAAAATAAATGTTGTATGTCTTTATGACCTCCACCACAGGTGTTGTATATGTATGATATCTAAAAGGGATGGTTCACCAAAAAAAAAGAAAATTCTGTAATAATTTACTCAAAATTCTGTAATAATTTACCCTCAAATTCTTCCAAACCTGCACAAGTTTCATAGTAGGAAAAACAAAATATATGAAAATCAATGGCCATGGCAACTTTTTGCTTACCAATCTTCTTTTATGTTCAGCAGAACAAAGAAATGAATACAGGTTCGGAACAACTTGAGGGTGAGTAAATGATGACAGAATTTTCATTTTGGAGTGAACTATCCCTTTAAGATCCTTGTGTTCTGTATATTACATTGGCTTATTATGATAGATGCTTGGGAAACTGTATAAGTTAAACTATGTATTTTAAAACCATTATTACCTCATTAGTGGCTGAACAATCAGTTTTTTTGTTGTTGCTTTTTTGTGAAACATGTTTGTTTTTTTCTAAGCATGGAAACTCATTAACATTTTTTTTGGTCAGATATTCTGAATAAATAAAAACAATGTGCGTTTGTCATAAATATTCAGTCCCTGAGGAGGTTAACACACAATATCACTCGTAGGACGCAACAATTGGCATCTACCTGTGAATCATTAAAATAACTTTAATTTTCTCTATAAAATCTCATGGTTAGAGGATTATTATTCAAGATGTGAATCTTAAAGGTAGCTGTGAAAATGAAAAAGAAAGCATTCCAAAGAAGTCAGAGATAAAGTAAGCAAACACGTACAGCATGAGAGATTGAGCTCCCAGTGGGCTCTGTTAGTTCAATTATCAAGAACTGGAAGCTCTATCAAATCACCCGGGCAAGGTCGTCCTTCAGAACACCATACGAAAAAGCCATAGAGAGGCCAACAATATGGCCTTTCGCACCGTGGGAACCTTTTCATAGTAACAGAATTTAATTTTGGAACTACCCACTTTTTGGCATTTTCACACCGCCGGAACTAGGTGCGATTTTAATACCGGACTGCCTTTTTCGAGAACCAAATTAGCTCCTACTCCGGAGCAGGGTCTAACCAGCACAACTGGTACTAATCGTGATGTAAGTAGACATTGATTGGCCAAACGCGTATGAAAACGCCCTCACCCGCCATGATTTAAAACGGCGTGTAAACATACTGTAAACATTGTGTCAACTTATTTTGCAAATATGACAGCGATAGCTGAAGTGCAGGCACTTGTAGCAAATGTAGCACTGCCAGTTGTCGTTGGAGATTCTTAGTCCTCCTTTCCGTTCTTTACTTATACGTCGACTTTCCATGTCTATTATTGTGAAACCCGCAAGACACAACAAAACACAGCTCCGAACACAGCATCCTCCATCCTCCTGTTGTTAATGTTGTTCTTCTTTGTTTCTGTTGTTGAACGGCGCACATAAATGACGATGCTGTCGACCGGCTTACGTCACTTCTTAGTACACACTGTCGGTGCGAATGCAACCCTTTAAATGGTACTGGGAAATAGTTTGTGCAAAATCGTCCCAGTACTTTAGTACCGTACGTTTAGTTCTGGAACTAAAGCGGTGCGAAAGGGCCTATTACACGTGAAGGAACTACAGTTCAGTAGCTTGAGATTAAAATCTCTAATTTATCAAGAGCTTTTCATAACACCTGTATGCAAGGAAAATGTTACTATTATATCTCAACTATTATAACTATTATATCCCAAACTTTCAAAAGGTAGTGTGTGTGTTAGGAATATATCTAGACTGTATATATATAAATATATAAATAATATATATATATAATTATATATATCTTATATACAATCCATTTCAAAGTTAGGGATCGTAAGGCCTGTTAACAACAAGGATGATATACGTTTTTATATACAGTGGTGTGAAAAAGTGTTTGACCCCTTCCTGATTTCTTATTTTTTTGCATGTTTGTCACACTTTAATGTTTCAGATCATCAAACAAATTTAAATAAAAGATAACACAAGTGAACACAACAAGCAGTTTTTAAATGAAGGTTTTATTATTAAGGGAAAACAAAATCAAAAACTACATGGCCCTGTGTGAAAATGTTGGCCCACTGTGTAAACTGTGATTATCACACTGAGTGCAATTATTAGCCACAACCAGGGCCTGTTACTGCACACTGTTTCGCAATCAAGAAATCTTGGAATAGGACCTGCCTGACAAGTGAAAGTAGACCAAAAGATCCTCAAAAGTAGGACATCATGCCGAGATCTAAATAAATTCAAGAACAGATGAGAATCAAAATAGTTGAGATGTATCAGTCTGGAAAGGGTTATACAGCTATTTTTAAGGCTTTGGGACTCCAGCGAACCAAAGTGAGAGTCATTATTCACAAATGGCAAAAACATGTAACGGTGGAGAATCTTCCCAGGAGTGGCCGGCAGACCAAAATTACCCCAAGAACACAGCGACGACTCATCCAAGAGGTCAAAAAAGAACCCAGAACAACATCTAAAGAACTGCAGGCCTCACATGCCTCAGTTAAGGTCAGTGTTCATGACTCCACCATACGAAAGAGACTGGGCAAAAATGGTCTGCATGGCAGAGTTCCAAGACGAAAACCGCTGCTGAGCAAAAAGAACATAAAGGCTCGTCTCAGTTTTGCCAGAAAACATCTTGATGATCCCCAAGACTTTTGGGAAATTACTCTGTGGACTGACGAGACAAAAGTGTAACTTTTTGGAAGGTGTGTGTCCATTACGTCTGGCGTAAATATGGTGGTGGTATGTGTGATGGTCTGGGGCTGCTTTGCAGCTTCAGGACCTGGAAGACTTGCTGTGATAAATGGAACCATGAATTCTGCTTTTTACCAAAAAATCCCGAAGGAGAATGTCCGGCCATCAATTTGTGACCTCAAGCTCAAGCACACTTAGGTTATGCAGCAGGACAATGATCCCAAAAACACCAGCAAGTCCACCTCTGAATGGATGAAGAAAAACAAAATGAAGACTTTGAAGTGGCCTAGTCAAAGTCCTGACCTGAAACCTATTGAGATGCTGTGGAATGACCTTAAAAATGCGGTTCATGCTCAAAAACCCTCCAAAGTGGCTGAATTACAACAATTCTGCATAGATGAGTGGACCAAAATTCCTCCACAGAGCTGTAACAGACTCATTGCAAGTTATCGCAAACGCTTGATTGCAGTTGTTGCTGCTAAGGGTGGCCCAACCAGTTATTAGGTTTAGGGGGCAAACACTTTTTCACACAGGGCCATGTAGTTTTGGATTTTGTTTTCCCTTAATAATAAAAACCTTCATTAAAAAACTGCATGTTGTGTTTACTTGTGTTATCTTTTATTAATATTTAAATGTGTTTGATGATCTAAAACTTTAAGTGTGACAAACATGCAAAAAAAAAAAACAGGGAGGGGCCAAACATTTTCACACCACTGTATATATTTAGGGCTGGCTGTAACTAGATACAATTTTTAATGAATTAATCACACCCTTTTTCTGTGATTAATCGCGATTAATAGCACACTTCATGAAATTAAGCTTGGACCATTTTATCTTGTTTCAAATGTTTATTTTTTCATCATTTGCTATATCCAGCAAAGTGAACCAAAAGATTGAAGGGTGATTCTCAAAAAACTGTATTTTCTGCAAGCTTTTTTCAAAATAAATATAGATGTCTTTCCAAAAAAAGGACTCCAAAAGAACTCCAAAAGGACACCAAATAACCAAATGATATAAGGAGCCCATATAAGCACATATGAAGAAAAAAATCAGAAATGTATAGTATGTGTACAGTGCAACAGCAAAGAGCTTTTTACATTTTAGAGAAGTCAAGTTGCGATATCGAACAGGACCACATGAAGATGCCAAAAAAAAAAACTAAACCAACCACCTGCTGACTGCATACATCTACTACAGTACACTGATCCATTCAGAACGACTAAACACAGCAACATACACAAGACAAATCAAAAAATTATCCAGAATGTGTGTGGAAACAACGTGAATGTACGGAAATGTCTGTGCCTGTGCATAAATACAATGTATGATCAGTGCGTCAAGAGCACTCATGCATGCATTAATATAACAGACTCACGCGTGCTTACTGTACGACTCCTGTACGCCACCGCAATCGTCTTAACCTTGATTGCAGTCTTCATCCATCAAAATTTTACTAGCGAGACTGGTTATCCAGTCGAGAAAACATAGTTTGCGTCTCGTCTGGCCATACAGCGGTGGGATGTGTTGACAATCCGTTCAGTCTGTACTTCACACAGTGTGATGTGTGAGGGCTCGCGCTCTTCAGAGACAATCACAGAATATGACAGAGCTCATGTTTAAAAGCAAAACACGCTGGAATTAATAATTCACTGAAAACGCAACGCGAGTCTCTGTTCTCTCTGCTGTAATCTCTGGTTTCCTTTATATGAGCGCTGTTTTGGACAGATTGTTTGAATGCATTCGCTTACTGGATCATTGGACTGAAAACTTTCCCAGAGTTTAGCGACTTAAAATGATCTGATCGCAAGCAGAGAAGAAAAATTGGATTAAATGGTTAGAATAGAAATTGTGCTTCAGTAATTTTGCGTTAATTGCGTTAAATTATTTTAACGCGTTAAGGATTGTAAAATTAAACGCATGCGTTAACGTGTTAACGTTGACAGCCCTTATATATATATACAGTAGTTTGCTTGCATAATTTGCATGTATGAATATAAATATTTCTGCTGTATTATTTTTATGCATGTGTGAGTGTTACTGAGTGTTATTATGGTGTGAGGATCTATGGATATGGGTGACAATGCTCCAGCTCAGCTCTTAATGGAGATAATGGCACTCCATGCAGAGAGACATCAGCAAGGAGGAAGTGAGAGGTTTGTCCTCTTCGCGCCCTTGCTTAGTTAAAACACTCTAATCTCGCATTAATTCCTGCAATTACACACCCATCATCACAACAGAGAGTTTAACCAGGCCTGCTTTAGCACAATATTTTATTCTTCCACTGTACTTAAAGTAAGTTTTTTAGAGATTAAAAATCTGTATTTTTTTCAGCTGCTTGCATTTACTGTAATATAAATATTTAAATATATTAACTACACAAGTGTAGTACAGCTATTATTTGCTGTAAAAACCAATGGTTAGGTTGTTGTCGACTCAGTTGTGCACTACAGCTAGAGCTAGAACAGTCCAATGAAAAGCCTTCAGTTTAGAAGCTGGAAAATATCATTTGTTGAATACCTAATTAGCGAACATTTTTTCACTGGACCTAAAAATACTTTTGATTGACAGATTTGCGATTTATATTCTCTTAGCAGCTACAGTCCTGCTGAATCAGCATTTTGGATCATGTCAAAATGTCAGTTCAGTCTTTCCTCTGAGACAAGACAGATTGGATCTCAGTTTTTCCTTGAGAAAGTTGACAGGATTTTGGGGATTTATCTAAAGGAGGTTCACTTTTCTTTTGAGCTTGACGTTTACATCTGGTATGGCGATTTCAACCCAGTCTCATAAAAATACGTACCTCTGGGTGCTTTTCTGCAACACCAAAAATTACGCTTTATTAATCGAAACTCTGTAAATGTGAGTGTAAAGGAATAAAATGTGTCGGAGTTTTACTGCCTCTAGTGTTCATTTCTTTTGGAAACTGCAGTGATATGTACTTATTGGTACGTATTTCGTGTCTCACAAAAATGTGCCCCCGTGTACGTTTTTGCCATGAGACCAGGTTGGGAGATCTATGTGGCGTGGTCAATGCTAGTACTGGCATAATGGTCTGTGATGCAAACACCAAAACCATATTGGCGCTACCACATGGTTGTTTTGCTATATATGTGCTGCTTTAAAGGATTATGAAAATTAAAGTTTGCTGAAATTTTATTCACCATCCAAGATGTAGATGAGTTTGGTTCTTCATCAGAACAGATTTGGAAAAATTTAGCATTACATCAATTTATTTATTTATGATTTAACGCCATGTCAGCAGCAGTATATTCATGGCAAGAGGAAACATTTCAATTTCACAATTCAGTCATATATATCATTTCAAAACAATTATTAGCATTACATCAATTACTCACCAGTGGTCCTCTGCACTGAATGGGTGCCGTCATCAAAATCTACCTGCATATTTGTTTAGAACTGTTCTGGACTCTTTTTGCTTGTAAACGGTGCTTGATGAACATATTTTTTCCTGATTCAGATGAGACAACGTTACTGGAGAAAGCAATAGGATTGAGGAGGTTCCTGGATTGGTTTTGGGAAATGGATTATTGTGAAGTTTTTATCAGCTGTTTGGACTCTCATTCTGACGACACCCATTCACTAAAGAGGATCCATTGGTGAGCATGTGATGTGAATTTCTCCAAATCTGTTCTAATGAGGAAACAAACTCATCTACATCTTGGATGGTAATTATGGTACATGTTCAGCAATGTTTAATTTTTTTGTGAACTATTCGTTTAAAAACAAATAACCATCCAATTTAAAAATGCTAAATAAAATTTTTTAATCCTACGAATAAAATAATTTATTTATTTGTCTGATTAATTATTTTTTTATTTTCTTTCTTTTGCGCATAATGACTAGTCATTGATCATCCAGTGTAAACAGGGTTCTTCTGTCATATTTCACACATTTGTAAAACTCTTCACAGCAGCAGTGCTGTACGACACAGAGAATCATTAGGTTACATCTTCTTCTTCCCTCTGATGTCCCTCGGGCTGAATTCGAGCTGCTGTCTGCTGATTTACTGCTCAGATATGCTGATTGTTTATTATGCTAACACAGAGACAACTCGGCTGTTAATCATCAGCTTACATTCGTCTAACAGAATAAGGAGCGGTTATGCAGTTATCTGAAACTGCCTCTTAGTCTTCTTTTGACCGAGCTGTGATTTTATTACATTTATTTATTTTCTATTGACCAAGCTTCTCTCTGTGCCTCACTCCTCTCATCTTCTCAGTGTGAGGTATGAAGCGGTCCAGCGTGACACTGCAACTAATCCATGTTTAATGATCTTTCACATTATCTATTTCTGACTCCGTCATGCAGGGTGCCAGCCTGTGAACACGACCCTGTGATGATGGGTTAAAGAAGACATAAGGAAGAGGTCTCTGCTTTTCCTCACAAATATCTGACTGTGGCTTTTGAAGCAGAGCCAGTCAAACATTATAGATGTCTTTTTTAATGACGCTAGTCTTCAGATAGTCAGGCTGATTCATTTAATCTATCCAGGCAGATCCTGGATAGAGTCGTATTAGAAATTGAGACCTATTTGTTTAGTGCTGTCTCATACAGTACCGGTCACATTAATCAAGTCTGTAAAATCACATAATTGGGGATGTCAAAAATGCTCCTATATAACTTCTATGGAAATGTAATTTTTGACACCTTAAAGCATTTTTTGATGTTTATTTATTGATTGATTGACTATGTAAATAAATTGTTGCTTTTGCAATGCAACTTTTTATTATAGTGAAAATCAATGTATTGTGTCAATGAAACTCTAGTCAAATCTAGTTAAATCACAAAACAAATTGACTAAGCAATTTCATTGTGGTTGACTTCAACTCCACATAATATTATTATTAGCGTTAACTAAAACGAAATCCATACATTTGGAGAATAGATAGAGAGATAGATGATAACTAGGAGAGAAAATAGAGTATAGATCTAAACAATTCTAACAAAAAATAAAAATCTACTTGAAATGACTTTTAAAATTCCAAAACTGGATATTCAAGAAGGTATATTATCTCTATACTTTATATCCATTATAAGAAAAAAAAAAAACCAAATAATAATAAAAATATGATATTATATATATAATTATACATGGGTACGGGAAAGTTTCAGACCCCCTTAAATTTTTCACTCTTTGTTTTGCAGCCATTTGCTGAAATCATTTAAGTAATTTTTTTTTCCTCATTCATGTACACACAGCCCCCCATATTGACAGAAAAACACAGAATGTTGACATTTTTGCAGATTTATTAAAAAAAAAACACTGAAATATCACATGGTCCTAAGTAATCAGACCCTTTACTCAGTATTTAGTAGAAGCACCCTTTTGATCTAATACAGCCATGAGTTTTTTTTTGGGAAAGATGCAACAAGTTTTTCACCTGGATTTGGGGATCCTCTGCCAATTCCTCCTTGCAGATCCTCTCCAGTACTGTCAGGTTGGATGGTAAACGTTGGAGGACAGCCATTTTTAGGTCTCTCCAGAGATGTCAATTGGGTTTAAGTCAGGGCTCTGGTTGGCCATTCAAGAACAGTCACAGAGTGTTTGTGAAGCCACTCCTTCGTTATTTTAAATGTGTGCTTATGGTCATTGTCTTGTTGAAAGGTAAACCTTCAGCCCAGTCTGAGTTCCTGAGCACTCTGGAGAAGGTTGTTCGTCCAGGATATCCCTGTGTTTGGCCGCATTCATCTTTCCCTCGATTGAAACCATTCGTCCTGTCCCTGCAGCTGAAAAACGCCCCCACCGCATGATGCTGCCACCACCATGCTTCACTGTTGGGAACTGTATTGGACAGGTGATGAGCAGTGCCTGGTTTTCTACACACATACCGCTTAGAGTTAAGGCCAAAAAGTTCTGTCTTGGTTTCATCAGACCAGAGAATCTTATTTCTTGGAGTCCTTCAGGTGTTTTTTTTTTTAGCAAACTCCATGCGGGCTTTCGTGTGTTTTGCACTGAGGAGAGGCTTCCGTTGGGCCGCTCTGCCATAAAGCCCCGACTGTGGAGGGCTGCAGTGATGGTTGACTTTTCTACAACTTTCTCCCATCTCCCGACTGCATTTCTGGAGCTCAGCCACAGTGATCTTTTGGTTCTTCTTTACCTCTCTCACCAAGGCTCTTCTCCCCCGATATCTCAGTTTGGCCAGACGGCCAGCTCTTAGGAATGGTTCTGGTCGTCCCAAACGTCTTCCGTTTAATGATTATGGAGGCCACTGTGCTCTTAGAACCTTAAGTGCAGCAGAAATGTTTCTGTAACCTTGGCCAGATCTGTGCCTTAACACAATTCTGTCTCTGAGCTCTTCAGTCAGTTCCTTTGACCTCATGATTCTCATTTGCTCTTACATGCACTGTGAGCTGTAAGGTCTTTATATAGACAGGTGTGTGGCTTTCCAAATAAGTCCAATCAGTATAATCAAACACAAATGGACTCAAATGAAAGTGTAGAACCATCTCAAGGATGATCAAAAGAAATGGACAGCACCTGAGTTAAATATATAGTGTCACAGCAAAGGGTCTGAATACTTAGGTCCATGTGATATTTCATTTTTTCTTTTTTTAATAAATCTGCAAAATGTCAACAATTCTGTGTTTTTCTGGCAAAATGGGGTGCGGTGTGTACATTAATGAGAAAAAAAAATTAACTTAAATGATTTTAGCAAATGGCTGCAATATAACAAATAGGGAAAAATTTAAGGGGGTCTGAATAATTTCCGTACCCACTATATATAATAAGCGGAAAAGTAAAAAATATATATACAGGTGCATCTCAAATAATTAGAATGTCGTGGAAAAGTTCACAATTTGAAACTCGGTATAAATAATTCAGTGCACACCGACGGAGTAGTTAAACGATAAGACTTTGGTTCCGTTTAATTGTGATGATTTTTGTCCTCACATTTAACCAAAACCCCAACCAATCACGATCTCAACAAATTAGAATACTGACATGCCAATCACTATCAACTCAACACTGCAAGGGTTTCCTGACCTTTCAAAAATGGTTCTCTCATTTTCGTTCACCAGGCGGACACTCATGGTGAAGACTGGCTGGATCTGGAAGTTGTCCGAAGACACCTTGAACCCTCAAAAGGAGTAGCACAAGCATTCATTGCCAAAGAAGCTGGCTGTTCATAGAGTGCTTTATCCAAGCATGTTAACAGAAAGTTGAATGGAAGAAAAAAGTGTGGAAGAAAAAGATGCACAACCAGCCGAGAGAACTGCAGCCTTATGAGGATTGTCAAGTAAAATTTATACAATTTTGTTTTGAGTGAACTTCACAAGGAATGGACTGTGGCTGTGGTCAAGGCATCAAGAGCCACCACATACAGATGTGTCAAGGAATTTGGCTACTGTTGTTGTATTCCTCTTGTTAAGCCATTCCTGATCCACAGACAACGTCAGAGGTGTCTTAGCTGGGCTAAGGAGAAGAAGAACTGTTCTGTTGCCCAGTGGTCCAAAGTCCTCCTTTTCAGATGAGAGCAAGTTTTGTAAATCATTTGGAAACCAAGGTCCTAGAGTATGGAGGAAGGGTGGAGGAAGCTCATACCTCAAGTTGCTTGAAGTCCAGTGTTAAGTTTCTGTGATGATTTGGGGTGCAATGTCAGCTGCTGGTGTTGGTCCATTGTGTTTTTGAAAGCCAACGTCACTGCACCCGTTTACCAATAAATTTTGGAGCACTTCATGCTTTTTTCTGCTGACCAGCTTTTTGAAGATGCATATTTCATTTTCTAGCAGGATTTGGCACCTACCCACACTTCCAAATGCACCAAAAGTTGGTTAAATGACAATGTTATTGGTGTGCTTGACTGGCCAGCAAACACACCAGACCTGAACCCATAGAGAATCTATGGAGTATTGTCAAGAGGAAAATGAGAAACAAATGACCAAAAAATGCAGATGAGCTGAAGGCCATTGTCAAAGATACCTGGGCTTCCATACCACCTCAGCATGCCACAAACTGATCACCTCCATGCCACGCCGCATTGAGGCTGTAATTAAAGCAAAAGGAGCACCTACTAAGTATTGAGTACATGTACATTAAATTAATATACTTTCCAGAAGGCCAACAATTCAATAAAAATGGTGTTTTTTTTATTTGTCTTATGAAGTATTCTAATGCCTTTGAAGTAAATTAGATCTGTTGTGGGTTTTGTACTGTGAGCCAAATCACACACTTCCAATAACAAAGACTACACTACGGTCAGCTTGTGCATTGATTTATATTGTACTTAGGGATGCTCTGATCCGCCTTTTTTGCCTCCGATACCGATTCCGATACTTAGGGTTCAGTATTGGCCGATACCGATTTTGATCCGATACCAGTGAAGTTTTTTTTTTTCCATTTAAATAAATGTAGAATTTTATATCTCTGTGTGTGGAACTGATAATAATTATTTCACAATCTACTAGATACAGACTACTTCATTATAAAGAAAAATAAAATACAAATATGAAAAAATATAGGCCTATTTATATTTATAATCTATGACAAAAATTTATAAACTAGGTTAGTGGATAATTCTTCAGCAAAAGTTATTCTAGAAAAATCAAGTGCACAATAATTTTCTTTTTAGTGAAAAAAACAATATTTTGGCGGAACAAATAAAAGTGTTGTCACTAATAGGGAAAATGTGATACCATTGCTATTGTATGAGTGTTAAACCAGTATTAAAAACCTTCATGAATGTTTTGATATAACGTAATGACTAAAAGTAAAATACATTTAGGGTTAAATGTAGAGGCATATTTTTGTCATACGCAACACAATGATAATACGATAGGGAAAACAATACATGCCGCACGAACTGATTTTATACACAACCCTCTACGGACAACTTGGCAATTGAATCACCATTGGCTAGTATATTTTTTTGTTTACTCACCAGACTGAAATACTAATACGGTATACTATGCTATCCCATACACCGTATATGTATCGTAATATATATATTAATATATATATCTATACTATCGATAATAGTATATCTATATATAAAGTTATGCCTTCTACAAACGATATAATGTTTGTAAAATGGTACGCTTTTGTTTAAATATCTGAAAGAACACATCTTACTAAGTCATTCAGTCAAGCTTATAATATGATATTAAGTATTATTTAATAATAGAAGTTTATTAATTAGAATTAAAACTTGGTAACCATAAACTTAAGACTGGTGCTGGTGCTTTTTTTTGTCATTCAGTGTTCCTGTAAAAAAAAAAACAATAATACTGATAAGATATTATTATTATTATTATTATACGAATTCTACTAATAATAACAATATAAAAACGCACTAAGGATTATTGAGCTACTGGATTCATGAATATTAATCAGGTTGTGTGCTTTCGGTCGAACTGATTTGCTGAAATCAAAACTGGGATGATAATAGGTGAGCACCAGCCAGTGAGATTGTCGTTTGCGCATTAGTTCTGCCTACTACAGGAAAACCCAGCAGTTCTTAAAAGCTGAAGAATTCCAAAGGAACTTTTTACAGGAAAATACAACAAAGAATATCGTTTGGCTCTCTCTGACCGATACCCGATCTGAGAAAAATGGCACTCTCGAAGCCGATACCCGATATGAATATCGGATCGGCGCATCCCTTTTTAATACACAAGTTTCACAATTTGAGTTGAATTACTGAAATAAATGAACTTTTCCACGACATTCTAATTTATTGAGATGCACCTGTATATACCAGGAATGGACTGGAACTATAAACAATTATTTAATACATAGAAGTCAGTAAGGAAATAAAGGAGTAATCATACAGTAAAATATGATTTTTATTTATTTATTTTTAATGGACTAAAATTATCTCCAGCCCTGAACCTGCCAGAAAATAGGAAAATCAACCTCTTAAGAAGAGCAGCCTCTAGCCTCTGGTTTTGAGGAGATATGAAGAGATCTTAAGACGTGACATATTAACTTATTAGCATATGTTAAAACCCTCTTGTAGTGCTGTTATTTTCTTGCCATTAAGTTAGTGTACTAAGACAAGGCAAAGTACATTGAGGTGTTAAGCGTCTAGTTCAGTACATTTGTAAAGCTAATGAAAAAAAAAGTGCTTGTAAAGTGCTCTCCTGGAACGCTGCCATTGAACCGATTGAAAATATGTCTTGCCTTGCTGCTCATGTAGTGATTTGATTTTATGAGATGTTAAAACTGCCAAAACATAAACCGTATCTAAAAACAGTACAAAAAGATAAAGTGCTGCTATGTAATTAGCATTTCAGACAATTCCTCAAAAGACACCGACTATATATTCACAAAACAATGATCTGTTGTTTCGAGTTGTGGCTTAGGCTCTTTTGTTTTGTTTACCACACGCCTTTGACTCACATCCAGTGTAAACCACAGAAGTTCGCTTTGGTGCGAGAAGTGAAATGTGGTTTGGTTGAAAGCGAGAGCTAATGGTTTCTGCTTTGGAAGATAGCACCCAATTAATTTGCTCCTTCACATAATCAAACAAAGAGGCTGAGAAGTGAAACCCGAGGCTAAAATCAGCACTGGGACCCTATTTCACATTAGTTCTTCTCATTGAACAATACAAGCTTCCCCAAACTCTGGTTTGCTTTTGTCAAGGGATGTTTCTCTCACAACTGTTTCTTTGTCCAAAGCTAGAGCTGTACTATATGATTATATTGGCTGGGGAAACATGCTAGTGAATTCAAGACACTGTAATTAGGGGCGCTGCAGTTGCACCACTGATATAAAACAACCCGAAACCACACAGAGCTGAAATTTTCCAGTAGTTCTATCCAAGTCCATATACATGTACTATCATGGTTTAAGTACAGAGTGGGCAATTGCTGGTCCTGTCAAATCTCTGTGTTCATCACAGTGACCAGATCTAGCCTGGCATGTTGGGACGGCTGTGAAAGTGCTTATTCAATCATTTATAAAGGGAGGGAAAATATGAGTGGTTCGTTGTCTCGAAGTATTTTTTATTTTTTCCTTAAAAAAAAAAAACATAATGCATATAGTAGGTGCTGCAAGAGGATGCTGGGAAGTCATTTTCCACAGCGTGCTCGGGGTTTCTCTCAGTGTGAAGCATATAGAGCATTTATGTTTCAAGGCCATCGGGGGACAAGCGTTTTAGTTCTTGCTTTTTTTCTGTTTAAATGCCATGCAAGGACCTTTTTATATCACCTAGAAGTCCTGTTTTTTCACACTGCATCAGAGGGAAAACTGCACAAGATAATATTATACAAGACATGAAGGGGACAATGAACTAATTTGATGGTAGGTTTTCTAATGTAGCATATATATATTATATATAATATATATAATATATATATATACAATATATATATATAAGCCAGAAATACGGTAAAAATTGGGCTGTTCTGAATACAAAGTCTAAAATGTTTGTTGTTTTATCAGAAGAAACATGACAGACGCTGTAGTGTTTGCAGTCGGCTTAAAAAGATGGATAAAATACTTTAAAACGACTCAGACTGTGTGTTTGTGAAAGATTCATTGAAATATAAAGAGTAAAATAATGAATGAGAACCCATGAGTCACATTCATGTTGCTGATTGGCTGAGACTATAGAGTGTTTGATGACATGCTGGATTTGTTAGCACACTGTGCCATGTGGTGTTTTTTGTTTCTGGCGTTCTCTTAGAACATTTATAATGGATAAATGGAGTAACTTGGTTCTGAAGAGAAAATCAAATTTGCAGTAGCCTCTATTGTACCAAAACACATTTGAAGTCATGTTTGAATGAAGGTTTGCTTCAATGTAACACATCAAGGGAACATCAGAACAAGAATGTTTCAAATTGACAAATTCTATTTGGAGTTTGCATGCTTTTCTTTCTGTCCTGCATATTTCTTCACTATACAATAGAAATTATGGCATTATTTTCATTTTTACTTACCTGCTTCCTTCCTTTCTACACACTTCTAGAATATGAAATAGAAATGATAATTTCCTTCCTCCTTTATTTCCTTCTTTTTTTCTCTGTGCTTCTTGACTGTACAACATTTCTACAACAAAAATAAATCTGTTTTTCAAATTAAAATTGTCCTTCCTTCCTTCCTTCGTTGTCTATACAATACAAATTATTCTTTCCTTGTTTCCTTTTTCTTTCTATCTGTCTTTCTTTCTTTCCTTCCTTAATATTTTTTTCTCCACTGCATTACATCCCTCTGAAATAGTGTTAGTTATCCTTGGCAGACAGTCAGTGATTTCATGCTTAATAAGAACAGTCATCAGAGTAGAATAAGAAAACAGCAATTATTTTAAAGGAAACCAAACATCTTCTACAAAAATATTGTACTTGGGAATCCAAACGTCCCTTCCAGCAGCATGGAGAGAGAAATGCAGCTAGACATCTTCATAGAGGTTCCAGAAAGAATATAAATACAGCCCAGCACTGACAAGCTGTTTTGGTTTAGCAGTGATCGCCTGCTTAACTGGGATCCTTTAGAAAATCCCTTCAAGCCTCTATTCAGCCTCTATCATGTTGATGTCTAACATGTAAATGCTGCCGGCTACCAAAACGACTGTGTTGTGAGGAGACATAAACAAAGATTTTTTCCTTGATGCATCCTAGCCTACCGCTTCATGAAAAGGTCAGAGGCAGCTGTTATTCAGCTGTGATGCTCACAGAGCTTTTTGCTACATTAAATCCCGAAGTTGATTCCTCATGTCCGTGTAGCTTTATTTCAGAATTACACCCCATCAACATAGCTCATCCTGCACCCCGCCACGGTGTACTTGTACTTCTGTTTCATAAGCTGAAATTTGATAAGTCAGCTGTCAAGAGAAGTAGCTCAGCCTTGATCAGACCGTTTTTTTCCAGAGAATAATGCTCAGAGGCGAGTACTGTGCTATTTTTCATCTAAAACCACATTAAATTGCATTTTGATAGTTATTTTATCGTTATAATGCGTGCAGTTTTGTGAACTTATATTGAGAGGCGAAATGGAATATTTGTACTTTTAAAAATCCATTTGTAACACAGCAGGACTGTTTAAAATGAATTAGTGACAGTAAAAGGGGATTAAAACATTAAAACATAATACATGTTTTTCCCCACAGACTACCAATCAAAGGTTGTTGTTTTTTTTTCAAATAAATGCTGTTCTTTTGAACTTTCTATTCAGAGAATCGTCAACAATTTTAAACAGCACACCGGTTTTCAACACTGATAATAATAAATGTTTCTTGAGCAGCAAATTAGAAGGATTTCGAAGGGATATTGATACTGAGACTGTGAGGGTATGAGCTTGGGGAAATTCAGATTTGCATCACAGGAAAAAATTACATGTTAATATATATTAAATTAGTAAACAGTTATTTTAAGTTTTAATAGTATTTCACACCATTATTCTGGTTTTGAGCAAATAAATGCAGGCTTGGTGAGCATAAGACACTTTCAACAATTTTACTGCCCTGAGTTACTCTATGTTGAGATAACAAAAAGCTCATTGACTAGTTGCGCATCAGCTATTAATTTTAACTTATTTTAATTGACTTTGAGCAAGCAGAGGCAAACAAGATGAGCTAATTTATAACTTAGCCAATATCCTCTTCATTTTAATTCAGAATATTTATACAAGCTCATGTAGATGACTTCTGCTCTCAGTGGGAGAGGGACCGTCCTGCCCCACCATTCTCAGACTAGAGGACATCAAAGCGATGGAAGTTGAAGTGCGTCAAGGGACTGAGGAGACCAAGCTGTGAATTTGTGATTAAAGCAAGGTAAATGAGTCCATTAGAAGCAGAATAGCCCTGGAGACATGACAGGAGTAAATCATTGTGGCTAATTTCCTTCCCTCAAGGACAGATCAGAGAAAAAAAAAGAGAGGGGGAGACAGAAAGGGAGAGAAATAGCTGGTTGAGAAAATGATGGAGCTCAGGGCCTTTTCTTAAAGGAAAGAGAATGCCATCGCCATTCTGGCATTTGGTATTTCATAAACTCGTTTAGATTTGGCACTTTCAAAGTTTAGACGTCTCTGGTCTGGGGCTTTGTCTTATAGTGTCAGCGCAATTAATCACTGTAGGAACTTTATGAAGACATTATCGTGGTCGCATGCCTCTCAGTGCAGAAAGTCACAGATAACGCTTGCATACGGGAAGCCCCAGCTGAGATCGGCTTTACCTGCCAGCACTGGCAAATTGGTGCAGGTGTCATGTGGCCCGAATGTCCACATTAATTCCTTTTTGACATATGTAAACCCTCAGCTCATGGAAAAAGTACATGGTGGTATCAAAGGATGGAGCCCCGTCAGAGTAAATGCTCCATGTGTCCCAGCGGTGGGTGAACCTGGCAACGGCCCCAGCAAATAGGTCTCCTCTGCCCTGTCCGTCTGTTCCCCTGGAACCTCTCCTCAGTGCCTGTGTGTGGTGTTGAGTCTGGGAACATGTTCATAAACATGCACATATGACCACACACAGGTGTATGCTTTATTAATAAGAAAGAAAAAATGAATACGATAGTTCAATCATTGAATTCCATACATAATCTTAGAGATGCAATGTTTGTTATTTGATTTGATTCATGATTTTTTATTTTTATTTATTTATTTATTTTGGCAATTTATATTTACATTATATTCAAAAGTTTGGGGGCAGTAAGATGTTTTAATGTTTTTGAAAGAAGTGTCTAATATTATTATTTAAAATAATTGCTTTCTATTTCAATATATTTTAAAATGTAATGTATTCCTGTGATGGCAAAGCTGAATTTTCAGCATCGTTACTCCACTCTTCAGTGTCTCATGATCCTTCAGAAATCATTCTAATATGCTGATTGGCTGATCAAGAAACGTTTTATTATCAATGTTGAAAACATTTGTGCTGCCTAATATTTCTGTGGAAACTGTGATTTCTTAACTTTTTTAATCTTGTTTTTTTTTTAACATTGTAAAAGTTCTCTACTGTCTCTTTTAATCAATTTTTAGTATTTATTAATATTTCTTTTTAAAAAGGCTACCATTCCATACTCTTTATTTATTTATTTATTTCAGTAACTATTTTAACAGCATAAAATTGTGGGTGGAAAAAAAAACTTTAAATTAATTAAAAGGTTTAAAATGAACAGATTTTCAGTATGGTCTCAGACCTTTATATCCCACGGTAATCACCCTCAGCGGGTGAATACCTTTTTCACTGCTGGAACACCAATGAATTGGGTGTTGATCTAAACTGACAGTAAAACGTGTTCTGAAGTAGAAACTACAGAAATATACAGGCCCAGTCTACAAAGTCATGTAAAAACAACATCCAAAACATGAACAGCTTGAGTTTCTCCTGCTCTGTTCTTCTTACATCAGCCTGTATTGTGATTAGAGTTGAAGATCATCCCGGGTATCTGTTTGTTTAGTTTAACACTATTGCTCTTATGTAACTGTGGATTTATCCAGGCATCGTCTGAGGCATCATCTCCACACATCCACACATGTTGTTTTGATTGCTACTAATGTGGCATGTCTTGCTCTATGCAGCCTGAAAAGTAAGCCCGACCCAGCCCAACCGCGCACCACTAATAGAATACAGAGATGAGACGCCCTTAATGGAAAAGTAGCGCCTAAGTCAATACACTTAAACAGAGCATGTTTGAACACGCAAGACCTGTTTCCCCACAATCTATTAAAGCCGCCGAAATCAAAGTGTGCTTGTGTTTAATGTGGTTTAGATACTGAAAACAGAACATAAAGCTGGATCCCCTCTGCTTTTTTAAGCCCTTCTAATCTTTTAATAAATAAAGAGATTTCGTCTGTTCGCTAGTCCGTTTGTTTGTCGTTCAGTAACTTTTATGTAATTCCTCATTTCCAATGTTGTTCACAAAACCCATTATGTTTCTGTTGCAAATGGAAAGATGGCGGAAAGAAGCAAATCAATTATGCGGCTCAACACTTCGGCTTTAGCAAAATCATTATTTGCTGTTATAAGAAGGCAACATCAGTCTGGTGCTTTGACGTGAACAATTGGTTTGTTTATGGTTGGCAACTTAGACATTTTGATTAATCATTTTTATGTGGGATTTATTATCAGTATGTGGAATGCGGGCACGTCATATATACAGTCTGGCCCATTAAGTTTTGTAATGACTGCGGAAGGTGTATTTATCAGATTCTGGAAGTGCAGGGACAACCACACTATTAAGAAAATGTCACTTTTTGTGACCAGGATGCATTACCAAAACATCCCTCTTCTGATGTAGTGCAATGACATTCAAACAGCTCAGGCATATCTGTTTCTTTGCTTTGTTTTGTCATCTTTGTTTTATTTTGTCTTTTTGTTTTTTTGTTGTTTTTTTTCCCTGAGCATCCAAGTTGCTTTTTTTATGTTATGTTATGTTAGATTTTATTTATTTTATTTTATTTTTATTTTATTTTATTTTATTTATTGTAATTTATTTTATTTTATTTTATTTTGTTTTGTTTCTGAATATCTGGGCTGCTAGTTTCTATACAAATGGGCGCTTATTTTTACTCCATATATTATGTCTCTCTCTATATTAATTTAAATATATGTACTAGTATCCAACATTGTGGCATGATATAATATATTGTGGTTGAACCCTTTTGTTTTTGTGCATTGTATGATTTTAAAGGACAAATCTTTCACTTCCTATAAAACTAGGTCATTAAACCCATGAAATGAAGTGGAAATGATAGTTCTAGTTATCTTGCAATTGTTTGTAAGCTTAATTAGTGCTATTATCATGACTCATTTCAGTAGTATGTGGTTTTATCTCATGCCGCTGTGTCCTCGGCATTGGGAAATGTGAACAATGACATTGCTGTTTAATTATTGTTATGCAGGGCCATTTAGAGAGATTACATAACTATGCACTTAAAGCAGTCGTTCAGCTGAAACGCCTCTGATTGGCAAAAAAAGGGAGGGGGAGACATGGAAATCTCAATTTGTTTTCATTTATAAACCTGCAATTAAGTAATTATCACATTCCAGACAGTATTCTCCTGTGCTTCTTGCAGCTTCAAGAGTCATTATTTATTTCTGAATAACTAAATTGCGGTGCATCTTTGTGTATCGTTTCGAAACTGGGATTCGTTTGATTCCCAAACAGCCCTTGGAAATGTATTTGAAAAGTTGCCGTGGCTGTCATGAATACAGTCAGTTTGTATATCAGAACTGTCTTTGTATTCATATGATGCACCATAACATCAATGAGTCGCCACATCAAGCATTCAGACAGGAGCTACAGATGATCCACTTTAATATTTCACAGCAGCTTATAGAATGTGCAGTTAACCCTTTCATCATCAACCCCTATTCCAGCAGCCCTATTCCATATATATAATGAGGTATTATTAAAACTGCTGGTATATTCATTCTGTTTTCTTCGAAATGCATCAGTGTTGCCTACTCAGCAGCTGTGATGGATCTCCACCCTCAAAGGTCACCCAATGCCCCGCTGCGCCTCCATGCAGTGGTCAGCAGGTGCTGTGTTCTGTGGGACTGAGCCTCACTCTGTCTCGCTCAGTGTTCCTGGACTCCAGCGAACCCCATTTGGCGGCGGTTCTGCCTGTTAGAGACCTTTTGCATTGACTGTGGTGCCAGCTCATGGTGGGAAACGGTCAGTTTAGCCTCACCCTCTCGGAATCACTGCTGATCTTGATGAAACGTCTGGTGCCAGCCAAAATCTGCGGGTGCCGCTGCCAATCCAATGTAATGGCTATGCCAATAGGAATGATGGGGAGCCAGAGATGAAAGAGAAAGTAAATGTTGGAGAGAATTTGTGTGGTTGAAAGGAACGGCGATTGATATGGCTTGATTTCCCCCATTGTGTTAAGGGAAGTTCACAGGTTAATCAGGTCACTTTTGAAACCTCGACTATATGGTTAGTTGCATTTTATTATTTGCATTTAACATTGTTTTAATCCCTACTGACTGTGACACTTTCCAAACAAGGGGCTGTGACCCCGATTGAGGAATGGAGTATGTGTTCATTTTTTAATTACTTGCCTGTGTCTTGAGCGATGTAACTCTGAAGACCACCTGTTGGGCATTGTGAGCCATTTCCTCAGTGTGTGATCACTTTGAGAGTTCACAGGAAATGGAATTAGTGTGTGAAAATGGCAGCACAATCACAGAAATGACGGGTAATTTCCTTTATTCTCTGCATGTATGATTATATGGTTAGTGCTGGAAATAATATCAGTCGAGACTTAAACACACTGCCATGTGCTGAGCTTTGCCTGCCCTTTATGCAGGTCATCACACTGAACTTTTGACCGTTAACAAAAAAATAAAATAAATAAACAATAAATATATAAATGGACCAAGAATGTTTTGTAGATCATTTTGATGTACCTCCAATTGTATTTAACACATTACCTAAAATACAGGGTAAGATTTAGATTGAGTGTACTGTGAAGAAAATGATGTGTTTCCATCCCAACTAACATTGTGAGCACAGAAACACACAAAAAAAAAAAAATACATAACATAAAGTTCTCAATCACATGTATGTGATAATGATGGCTTATATATATATATAAATATATAGAATATTATATATAATATATATAAAGTCCTAATAACCTTTTTTTTTTTTTTTTTTTTTATGTTTTTTGTGTTTAAACAACGGTGTAGGAAGTGTAAGTGTACAAGGTTTGGTGGTACGGAGATTGACGCGCCGAGGGATGGGGCTATTGAAGTCTTAGAAAAAGAATGCACACTTGAGATGAGCAGCAATTAGATTAAACAGGCCTCGTGTCTGAAGGTAGAGCGCGCAGTTACGTGAGTGAGCCCACCTAAGCGCTATGTTTCGGGGAAGCGGGGTGGGGCTTGTGGTAGGGGGTGTGGGTTATGATTGTCAGAGTATTTTAACAACTTACAATTGATCTATCGTTCTATCGGTACGGGAGTGTGAGGAAATAAATGCAGCTTTAGTGAGCGTAAAAGACTTTTTTAAAAAACAACATTACTGACCCCATACTTTTTAATGGTAGTGTGTGTCTTTTTTGCCAGCGCAAATTGCTTCTTGTATTCCTCTTTTGATGTTTTACTTTGTGGGACAGTGTGGTTACTTTAGTAGCATGAGCGTAACTAATGACACTCATTCTAATAAGAGGGGTGTGTAGATCGCCTTTGATTGTCAGTCTTGCAGAAAGAGTCAGACAGAAATTCTGACAGAAATTCAGCACTTACAAGGCAGCAAAGGATTCTGGGTTGGAACAAGGAGAAGAATAGGACCTCAGAGGGCTTCAGTGCCAGATGCAAAATAAAGCCAGATTGTCAGAATATCCTTATGGTGCTGTAAACCTCAGTTTATTATGCATCATAGTGCACTCATCAGTGAGTTCTTGCTCTGTTCTTTAATCATGGCTGTGGTAATTGCAGTGTCAGGGCACACGGCCCTGTGTTTTGGACTCAAGTGTTGGTGAACCAGGTGTCACTCAGAACTTTGGCAGAGATAGTTTGTGGCAAGCAGTCCGGCTCTCTTCACCCTTATCCACCTGATTACTGACACCCTTATGCTCCCGTGATGACTGATGTCCTGGTATTGCCACTCCACCTGCTCTCCAAAGGCCACTCTTAGTTCTTTGTCATTGGAATGGGTTTTTTGATCACTATGCCCTCTTTCTCTCACAAACTGCATGTGTGGTCAGATTTGTGTGTATAAGCAGAAAATCATAGAGACTGGTGCTTTTGTCTGTCTGTCTGTCTAACCCATCATTTTATTGGTAGTTCCATCCATCTTTCTAAAGTTCTATTTATAGTTCTTCCTGTCTGTCTTACAACAAACCTAGAAAGTTGTCCTTTTCCACCTCGGATGAGTCTGTATCACTGGTTTCAAAATTTAAATACAGCTAAGTATAATTACCATAAACTAACCCTAACCCAAACAGACGCACATTGACTTCACCTCTGTTAATAAGCAAATTAAATGCAATTTCCAATCTGCATATTCACAAGCGGTCAACCATTGATATTTCCATGCTTATTCCTCTCAACATCTAAACTTGGAGAGCAGTTATTTTGCAGTAAATATAATGAACTTGATTTTGTAAAAAGGAAAGGAATACAGTATATCCATATATGCAGATTCACATTAAGCTTATTATGAAAAAAATAAATAAGGCTGTTCTAGAGGAAATAATGTTCAATTTCAATAAATTAAGCATTCATTCCACCATGAATAATTAGCAGCAGTCTTCCTGCAGTTGTGTGACAGTTTTCATCGCAGGAATGCTGACCACCTGAAGAAGTCCCTTTAATGGCTAGTTAATTAGATTTAAGGGTGATTGAATCTAATGGCGATAATAATTTAACATTGATTGATTACCTGAGGTCTAATCACCATCTCTCTCTCTCTCTCCTCATGTGCTGCTCGGCTGATCAGATATTCTCGCCGTTTCAGGTAAGCACGGTTTCAAATCCTGCTGAGGCTGTTTTGTGTCTGTGCTGGTTTTAAACTGTTTTACGAATGCTGTTATGCTGCTTAGGGAAGGCAAGAAGTCAAGCGCTAATCTGACAATGCCTCAAATTAGAGGAAGTCGGCGATGTGAGCGATGGGTTTGTTGTTAGGGTAATTGGAATGTTCTAGTGATGAGTGTGGGCTTCTACAAACTCACGAATGTGTGACGGCCGACACAGCCTCGAGATGAGACGGGAACGGATCATCCGCTATTCTGTTTAGACGTATCAGAGAATCAGCTAATGAGCCTGCTCACAATACGGGATGATTATTTCCAGGGTCTGGATCCCATCGTCAGGGAGATTAGATATGAGCTTGTGTTACTTTTTAAAAAATCAGTTCTTGTATTTTGAGAGCAAAAGTAATGTTTAGATGAATGAGTCTTGTGTGATGAACTGATGCATGTAGTAATTGAAGAACAAGACTTGGGTCTGGGGAAGGAAGTGAGATGTTGCCGGTGGTTTGGAGGATGGGATTGTCCCAGCAGACACTTTTGGCACTACTGATTGGTTTTAGCCTTTTTTTTTTTTTTGACAGTGTTTTTCTTAGAAAGTTATGTTAACAGTTGATCATTTGCACTTCCATCTAACTGTTATCTACATTTTTGGTATGTTCTTCTTTCTGGAAAACGAGCAGGCAGCTTTTGTGTTTAGACAGCATCTAGAATTAATCAAATGTGCATGAAAGCTTCTTCGGAGCTGTTGGTATGATCTGACAAGCAGAACTTGTTAGTTGCTAATTATTAATCAACAGGGTCTCAGAAACTGTGTGGTAAAATGTGTAAAAGGTATTTTTTGTGCGTGTAAATATGTATAAAAAAAAAACTAAACCAATGCTAATTATTGATATATGCTATTTTATATATATAACTGTTCAAAGGTTTTTTTTTTTTTTTTTTAGAAATGTCTTATTCTTAACAAGGCATTTATTTGACCAAAAATACAATAAAAACAGAGACAGTGTGAACTGTTATTACAATTTAAAATACCTCTTTTCTATTTTGTTATATTTTAAAATTGTATTTATTCCTGTGATGGCAAAGCATTTTCAGTAGCCCTTAACCAGCATTTATTTGAAACAGAAATCTATGTAAAAGTGCCCTTGTTGCGTAGTATTCATTAAAAATAAACCAAAAAATAAAATAACGTTACTGGGGACACCCAACTAAATTTTATTTATTTTATTTATGTAGTTATTTATTTTATTTTATACTTGTTTAAAAGTGTTACTAATATTGTTTTAGTTTAGAAAGGAAATTTTGAAAGACTTTTCAAAATGACTCAAAATCAGATATTTGTATGATGAGAAGTGGCTTAAATTCAACAGGGAACAATTGTTTGCCAGAGGGAAACAATAATCACACAAAACCAGCAATACTCAGCAATACTCAAATAAACTTAAACCTATAATAATGCTTAATAACAGCTGTCATGTGTCCCTGTATGTTCCTATGCATTGATTATACATAATTAAATCATCGTAAACAAGGGCATAAGCAATATGCATATTCCCCACAGCTTCAGTTTGATCTTTAATCATTTTGAGTGATTAACACTTAAAAACTTCATGTATTTTTAAGCTAAAAAAAATTAAAAGAAACCTTGCTCGTACTTAATTAGGTGTAATATTTTTTTCTTGTGAATCATACGACTTATAAACAGGCTTTGGTTACCATCCCGTATTTCTCTGTCACGCTTTCTCTCTTCCCTTCAAACCATTTTACTTTTTTATTTTTCATCTCAGCTGTATCATCACTGTTTACGCTCTTAATATCTTCCTTATAAACTCATCATGGTGACAACAGTTCCTCCCTGGGACAAAGAGAAAGTAATAAAAAAACGTCAGCATGAAGGGATCTTGAGGAAAAAAAAGATGCATCAGTATAGCCTGGGGTGATTTTAAATGTTTTCTTTACAATGATTCCATGTAGCGGTCACCTGGGGCTATCTGAGTAGCTGCGCCAATTAAATTAGGTAACAGCAGAACTCCTGCACCCCCGACTGCATCCTGTTTAGCAGCGATCCCCGCGGACACTCTCCGCTCTGCTCTCCTCTGCTCTGCTCTGCTGTGTACAGTAATTGCATTTAGGACACTGTCCCCTTGCAGAATATTGTAGAGAATGACAAAAACATACATCTGAGAAGACAGGCTCTTCAGTATTACAAGCATGGACTACATTACCCATGAGGCCTTGCTGCTAGGGAATAGTTTGCATGGCCTCAAAAGGTCATGGCAGAAAGTTCAAATAAAGAAGTTTCTAATTACATGGACGCTTGGATGTTCATGTCCACAGAGGGTTGGAATTTAAGAACTGAAATGTGCGATATGGTTTCATATCGTTCTTAATATAAGCAAGGAGGCTTTTTAGCTCAAGGAACGCATTGAATTATACAGGAGTTGTAATGTGCACATTGATTGTGGGAAGGTTATTAAAAGTTTGTACTAGTATTAGGTTACAGCGCTCCTGCTGTTGACTATCTGAATCTTGTCCTTTCTTGACAGAATCTGCATTTTTCTGTGAATGGGAATAAAAACAGTTCTTTGTCTGTTTTGAATAAATTTTACCAGTGAAGTCCATTTCCCAAACTAATGTCTCTTATAAACGGTTCTATTTAGTGACTCAAAATCACAGCATTACTCAAATGAACTATTCATAAAAACCTTTTGTTCAGCAATTCGACAAACTTTGTTTTTCGTGCACTAAAAAAGAACAGGTTCATTAGCCACGATGTTAGTTTCTGATTCACTAAAACGAACTGTGCATAAGTAATTTGCGAAGGAATCAAATTTTCCTTTATGTTTTTGATTCACTAAAAAGAACCATCTTGTAAGAGTAATTTGCTTGAGAATCAGACTTCACTGGTTGTGCTGAATATTTATTTTTCACTCAAAAGAACCATTTGTTAGAGTCTATTAGCTCAGGAATGAAACTTCACTGGTTGTGCTGAATATTTCTTTTTCACTCAAAATAACCATTTGTTAGAATCATTAGCTCAGGAATCAGACTTCACTGGTCAAGCTCTGTTTTTTTTATTCACTAAAAGCAACCACTCATAAGAATCATTCACCTGGGAATCAGACTCATTGCATTTTACCATTCACTAAAAAGAACCACTCATAAGAGTGAAATCCGACTTCCTGTATAGTTTTGATTGATTATAAAGAACACATTTATAAAAGTCATTCACTCGGGTATCAGGATTCCTGTATGTTTTTGATTCACTGAAAAGAAAATGCTCATGAAAGTAATTCAAATGGGAATCAGACTTCCTATATGTTTTTGATTCACTAAAAAGAATCACTCATAAGAGTCACAGATTTCCTCGTCATAGGCTTGGTACCTGTGGGGGAAAAAAGTATTTAGTCAGCCACCAATTGTGCAAGTTCTCCCACTTAAAAAGATGAGAGAGGCATGTATTTTTCATCATAGGTATACCTCATTATGAAGACAAAATGAGAAAAAAAAAAATCCAGAAAATTTATTTGCAAATTATGGTGGAAAATAAGTATTTGGTCAATAACAAAATTTCATCTCAATACTTTGTTATATACCCTTTGTTGGCAATGACAGAGGTCAAACGTTTTCTGTAAGTCTTCACAAGGTTTTCACACAGTGTTGCTGGTATTTTGGCCCATTCCTATATGCAGATCTCCTCTAGAGCAGTAATTTTTTTGGGGCTGTCGCTGGGCAACATGTAGTTTCAGCTCCCTCCATAGATTTTCTATTGTGTTCAGGTCTGGAGACTGGCTAGGCCACCCCAGGACCTTGAAATGCTTCTTACGAAGCCACTCCTTCGTTGCCCGGGCGGTGTGTTTGGGATCATTGTCATGCTGAAAGACCCAGCCACGTTTCATCTTCAATGCCCTTGCTGATGGAAGGAGGTTTTCACTCAAAATCTCACGATACATGGCCCCATTCATTCTTTCGTTTACACTGATCAGTTGTCCTGGTCCCTTTGCAGAAAAACAGACCCAAAGCATGATGTTTCCACCCCCAGGCTTCACAGTAGGTATGGTGTTCTTTGGATGCAACTTAGAATTCTTTCTCCTCAAGTTGAGTTTTTAACCAAAAAGTTCTATTTTGGTTTCATCTGACCATATGACATTCTCCCAAACCTCTTCTGGATCATCCAAATGCTCTCTAGCAAACTTCAGACGGGCCTGGACATGTACTGGCTTAAACAGGGGGACACGTCTGGCACTGCAGGATTTGAGTCCCTGGCGGCGCAGTGTGTTACTGATGGTAGCCTTTGTTACTTTGGTCCCAGCTCTCTGCAGGTCATTCACTAGGTCCCCCCGTGTGGTTCTGGGATTTTTGCTCACAGTTCTTGTGATCATTTTGACCCCATGGGGTGAGATCTTGCGTGGAGCCCCAGAGCGAGGGAGATTATCAGTGGTCTTGTATGTCTTCCATTTTCTAATAATTGCTCCCACAGTTGATTTCTTCACACCAAGCTGCTTACCTATTGCAGATTCAGTCTTCCCAGCCTGGTGCAGGTCTACAATTTTGTTTCTGGTGTCCTTTGACAGCTCTTTGGTCTTGGCCATGGTGGAGTTTGGAGTGTGACTGTTTGAGGTTGTGGACAGGTGTCTTTTATACTGATAACGAGTTCAAACAGATGCCATTAATACAGGTAACGAGTGGAGGACAGAGGAGCCTCTTAAATAAGTTTGTTACAGGTCTGTGAGAGCCAGAAATTTTGCTTGTTTGTTGGTGACCAAATACTTATTTTACCGAGTTTTTTTACCAATTAATTCTTTAAAAATCCTAAAATGTGATTTTCTGGATTTTTTTTTCTCATTTTGTCTCTCATAGTTGAGGTATACCTATGATGAAAATTACAGGCCTCTCTCATCTTTTTAAGTGGGAGAACTTGCACAATTGGTGGCTGACTAAATACTTTTTTGCCCCACTGTATGTTTCTGTTCACTATAAAGAACCGTTCATGAATTGTTTGCTGTGCAGAACATCTTTCGGTTCTAGTATTTATTTATTTAAAACTGAATCAGTTCTTGATTCCCAACCCTAAATATAATGGCACATTGTGAAGAAGGTACTGTCTCCATGTCAAGCTGTTGGGGTTTGATGCTGTCCAACAGTTTTGTCAGACACTGTGTTAAGCATTCTGTGGAGACGATGTGATTACAGACTGCTTTTCTGTGATCTCACAAATGCTTAACACTTCTAAAGACCCTCGGCTTCTGTCAGGATCAAGCTCTTGGCCAATAAGAGGGACCACATAGATGGGTTAATTAAACTTAAATAATAAAAAAAAAAAATTGGCAGTAATGACCTGTGGTTTGGAAGGGCAAAAACATATGGCAGTAGACAACTTCCCATCTCTTCGCTGCCAGTCTGCGGTGACGCCCCACCTTTGCTCGCTTTGATGATGTCAGCCAATGGCAGTGGCAAATTGCCAGGGTGGCATTAGGTATGCTGGACAGGTGGCAAAGAGAGAGAGAGGGACACCGGCATGACACTGTAACGAGAGGCATGCCAACTGTTTCCCCGTCTGCTGCCGGGCACGGCTCTCCGGACCGTTAAATCACAGAGTTGAGAGGCGTTTCCTGTTTCTCTCGATCGGTCTGTCTCACACCCGTGCTGTCTCTCTCTCTTTCTCTTGACAATCTTTACATAGAATCCATTTATCTCTCCTCTCTCTGATGGAATCAGGTTTCTCCTCTTTGAGCAGTATATTCCCTTTTTTCTGTCCATGCCCATTTCTTCCCTAGCAATTTCCGTGGCTACTTGGTCTTAACTTGACAGTCATTGAATGACACAAACTGACCCGGCCGTCTCAAATCATGAGGTGTTACACGGAATGATCTGGTAAGAGGATTTCCTGTTGTCAGGCTGTGATTTAGTTGTCAGTAATTGTCAAGGGAGTCTGGAAAGGCCCTGAAAAACTGCGCTGGTGTTGTGAGGTTATTTTATCCTCCCGATATTTCTTCATTTGTCTCTTTATCTTGCCATCCTCAATCTGTCTTAAACCGCACACTGCAGTTTGTCTCAAATAAATACAGTGTGGCATCTTATCATAGCAGATACGTATTTAATCAGGATGCAAATACAGATAATTAGGGTGATTATGAGTCAGTCTGATCGAGTCTAATTGTTTTTGATACACAGCCTCCTCTCTGCTCTGAATTGCAATTCATTACACCGGAGGCCGAAAGTTATTGGAACAGACTGGTGGAATGTGGCCTCATCAATGCTAATAGTGGACGACGGCCGTAATTAACCCAACATACTCTGTCGCAATAGTTGCAATCTCGTTCAAACAAAGCCACTGCAGGGCCTTTTAATGCGTGTTTGTATTTAACCCAGATTAGGTTGGAGAGTCATGCAATCACATTTGAATAAATGTCTCATTATCTCTAATAGTGTTGGCTTATGGTCGCATGTTATTGTCGGAAATTGTTTCAGGTTAAGACGATTACACAGAACTCTGGAGGAACGTACACAGTGATTGCTGCGACCTTGTCAGGGCTCGACAATCACTTTTTTTTCAACCGCCTTGATCAGGCCAGAAGTTCAGATTCTGACTGGTGACGTTTTCAGAGGCTCTGAGGCAAAAAAAAGAAAGAAATAAATTTATTTATTTATTTACTTTTTACAAAATTGTTTAAATTTTTTTATTTTATTAAACATTTGTGTATATTATTTTTGTTAACGTTTCTGAAGCAAAGTTTTTAAGTAGTTTTTTATTGATTTATTTATTTTTTGAAAGAAACTATTTCCTTTTTCACAAATTGAAACAAATATATATATATATTTTTTTTTTGGCTGAGTGTCACATAATGAAATTAATATTCATGAGTGAAGTTTAAAAGTTTTTAGTTTTTTTTTGGTCCAAATACCCATATCCATGGACACTTCTCTTCTGAATGTTTCTCGGCTCAGGTACAGGACAAATACCCAATAATTGTAACAAAGTGAGAAATCAATAAAGGTTGCTGAAGGGCTGGAAAAGGTTGTAAATCAATAAAGCAGAGAGGTGAGGGCCTCAGAGGGCATTTACCCGAATACTTGCTGCCTGGCTTCTATTACCTTTATACTTGATTGGCTATTGACATTAAATGTGTGTCCACTGCATATTTCCCTGATGGGTTGACCAGATGAGTTTCAAATGGTTTTTATGAGCATGTTTTTCATCATATGTGTCACGCATATGATGAGCACACACACACACACCCTCCTGTGCCGGCAAGCACAGGAATGCTAACAGATTACCTTCTCTGGTATTTGTGTGTTTTTAATGCACCTGTTTTGTAAACATTTGACTGAAATTGATTCTAATA
This sequence comes from Sinocyclocheilus anophthalmus, assembly GCA_018155175.1. Classification (NCBI taxonomy): domain Eukaryota; kingdom Metazoa; phylum Chordata; class Actinopteri; order Cypriniformes; family Cyprinidae; genus Sinocyclocheilus; species Sinocyclocheilus anophthalmus. Next base: position 105,119 of record JADLZN010010995.1, read on the forward strand.
CATTTTAGTTTTTCTTTGTTTCTAGAACTTAAAACTCAAGACCTCAGAATAGACTTATAATGTGAGAAACATAGTATCACCTGCAGTTGCTATGAGACACCAGCCGTCTGTAGGCTGGTTAAAGGCCAAGTCACATATAAAAGCGTCTTCTTTTTCATGTTCTTCTTCATTCTAATGACCTTCGAAATATAATTTAGTATGTCTCCAACTGTTCCTGACAGTCTCGTCTGAACACTTGCCTCTTAAAAAGACCTCAGCTAAAGGAATTCAGGAGATGAGAGGAGAGTTTATTTCAACTTAAAATAACAGTTCATCCAAAAATGAGAAGATCCAAGATCCAGTTCCAAGTCAAGGGTGATTAAATGATGACAGAAGTGTTGTTTTTTAGTGAACTGTTCCTTTATGTATGCTTACCAGTTTTCCTCTTTTTTTCTGCTTGAAACGAGCATTTGCAGGAATTCATCTCTTTTTATAGTGCCATGACAGCCATTTTGCATAATGCACAACAGATGGAAGTTCATTAACACCCTTCTCAGTAGTCAACATTCAACTCATCTGAAAAATCTCAATATACTGCTCTCTGCTAAGCTCAGTCATCATTCACAATTATATGAGGATGTTATGTGTTATGTTATATGTTATGTGTTATGTTGTTATGTTATGTTATGTTATGTGTTATGTGTTATATGTTATATGTGGTTATTTATAATGTATGCTATCTTATGTTATCTTACCTTTTTCCCCTCATTAAAATATGGATATACATAATAAAATGTACTCTTCTTGGCTCTCAGCGAAGGCGGTCGCATTTCCTCTCCCTCTCCTCCCCGTTACCTTCCCTGCTTTTGCTCCTCTCGTCTTGTCCACTGTCGTAATTTTGAGAGACTCTCTCCGCACTGCTCTCCAGATTTAAAAAAGAAAAATCTAATAAATCATGGATTTGATCAACTGGTCTCTCAACGCAATTGACACCATCTTCTCGACAAGAAGCTTGGGTTCGGGGGAACCTGACTGCCCTGCCGGAACGTTTGCAGCTGGCTACACGATGGACGCGTGGGAAAGGTGGTGGGTCGTGTGTCTAGCGGCTCTTTCCTTGGAGGACGTTGAAGATATCTACCTATTCGGAACCATGATAACAGGTCTTATGCTGATTGGATTAGGCATTGCCCTGGTTTATCGAGAAATTCAGAAACCGGACCAAAGCCTCACAAGGCTGCCCGTCATGATGGAAGCAGTGGGCAGAGCGGTAGGAGCATAGGAGCATAGTCTGGGGTCTGTTTTTTTTTATCTCCTCCCCTTCCTCATGTTATGCTGTATTTCTTCTAAAAATTCCCTGTCCTCCTGTCCTGTCTACCCACTTGTCATATTGTATGTATGGACAGGAGGATGGCTAATTTCGCTGGTACGCAATAGTGATCAGTGCATAAGGGCGCAATTCAAAAAAATATGACATTAAAAAAATGCTATTATATTTTAATGTTTAACCTTTTGGATCGTTAATGCAGTCAATATTTATGATTTATATTTACACTAATCTCATGACGGTCCTAATTCCTCAAAAAGTTCTTGTAGTTGTTTAATTTAATATGAATGCAATTAAATCTATGCACTGAACAAAAACTTGCTCTATTCTTTTTCTATTCCATCTGTTTTCTTTATTTATTATTGCTAATACACTTGCCTAACGTGTACTGGTGTTAAGGGGCTATGAGACCTTGCTAAGCAACTTGCATATCATGGCTCCTCTTGTTGATTAATTGCTTATGTCACGAATCCGGTCCGTGGACATTCCCCGATCGCCACCAGAGGTCACGTCATCGTTCCATCATATTGAACTCTCTCACTACAACTTGACATGTTGCACGCACACGTGACATACCTTTCCCATGGCCCCATTTCACTAATCAACACGCTCACCTAAAACACATCACGCACTACATACACCCCTCAGTTCCAGCTTCAACGGCCGAGTATAGATTGTTTAGCGTGTACACTGCTTGCTGCTTAGCTACCTTACGGAGCCTGCTTTAGTACCTCTTCAGGAACTCGAGCTGCATCGAAAAAAGCTAGGGGAAAACAGTCCCTATCGTCTCTCCGTTTCAGGGTTTAAACCCTTCGGAGTTGTGGTAGGCCCTTCCCTGTCAGTCCCACACACCTTAAAATTTAACCTATCAGGTAAGGGATGGAGCTATCTTTGGCAGGACAGTGACCCTACCAGACACAAGTTGGCAATCCCTGCTTTAATGTGATAACAGTGCTTTTGAATTCATCCTCAGTTGAATGGAGTCTTACTGAACTGAGACAGCATCTGTTCTTGAACACTAAACACATGCAGTTACACATGGAGGTTTCACAGCACTTTTTTTGTTTTCTGACTGTTACAATTGCTTTAAAATGTTTTTTATTAGGGGGAGATGTCTTTATTTACTGTATGTTATGACATAAACCTGAAGTATATGTAATGATTTATTTTAAACTGTTCTTCTCACAGATCCATTGAAAAATATTATGACATGAAAAATCAGCCCATCCTAATGAATGAGTTAGAGCACAATCTTCATTGTCTCCGATACTATTGGGCTCTGCAAACCCCCACGACCTGAAACAACAGATCAGCATTAGATGTTCAGTGCTGCTTTCTGTGTGATATGATACTGACTGAGAGAATAATTTATGAAATAATAATCAGTTCAGTGATTTCTCACCTAGAGGTCATGTTGGTGCCATCAACCCATTTCCATCTGCCCTCCATATCACTGTCAGTCAAACCAATCCAGACATGAGCACCACAAGACTTTTGAGAGAATGAAACAATAACATATTTATGCCGCCATTTCAGATTTGAATTTAGGTTGACAGTATATTTGAAGTTGTAAGAATATTTAATTAACTGATATAATGTTGAAATACAAACCTGCTGAATAAAATTAGTTCTGTACCTTTATAATACAGTGACAAACACTAAATATGCAGGTGGTAATGAGAAAGCCACATGATGAATCAAAGTTCATCACAAGTAGCTTTTCCACAAACTGAGGTAAATACTAATATATAGAAGGTACACAGCATAGTGCCATGCACACAAATACAAAAAGCCATCATTGTATATCATCCTAATTCAGGGAACGTTTTTCTTTTTTCACTGTAAATTAAAAGATTTCCAAAAACTGTAAATGTAACAGTATTTCACTGTGAAGTCACATAAACATAACTGTATATTGTAGGGAACTCACCATTAACCATTGATAATTTTATCCATATTTTGCCATTAAAATTAAGATTTTAAAAGCAGTTTAAATGTTTTTTTTTATAGACTATCATCTAGTTAGAAAATTTGTTTCACTTCACTTGTTCCTCTCTGTTGTTTATGATGATCAGATCTGCTGCTCTCTCTGTACAGTATCTTCTGCTCTCAGTCCAGTTTCTTCTTCACAGAAGAAATGTAGTAAAAGTGGGATCGAGAGTAAATCCATCCATCTGTTAACACAACCAGTTCAACTATTAGCACTTTATTCCCATCACACTGATCTACACAGGGCCGTCCTTAGGGGGCTGCAACTGGTGCAGTCGCACTTGGCCCCGCAGCAAACAGATTAGAAGTTACAGATCAGCATTAGATGTTCAGTGCCACTTTCTCTGTGATATGATAATGAGAGTGAGAATTATTTACTAGATAATAATCAGTTCAGTTCAGTGATTTCTAAACCAGAGGTCAGTGTGCTGTCATCAGCCCATTTCCATCTGCCCTCCACATCACTGTCAGTCAGACCAATCCAGACAAATGAAAATAAATAATTACATAAATCTAAAAAAAAAAAGTAAATAAATAAATTTACATTTATATAGCAAATGCTTATAAACATAACAAAACGAGATAATCAAAGTCCATAAGAATTTCAAAATCAAAAATAATAAATAATAACACTACAAATTCCAGTAATCCAACAAAACAAGATGCACAAGAGTGTAAATCCAATACAAATTCAATATCATAACATTCATAAAAACCAACCCAAATCAAAATGAATTTTACCAGGCCATACCTTGTGTTTATATAGGAACCGAGAGGATACTTCTACCAAGAAGAGGAGGTGACTTGGATTAAATTTTACTTAGACAGGAGGCATCCTGGATATATAAATTGAAAACTTTGGTCCCATATGGTTTAAATGTAGATTTTGATTTGGGTTGTTTTTTTATGAATGTTAAGATATTGAATTTGGATTGGATTTACACTCTTGTGTATTTTGTTTCGTTTGTATTTACAGGATTTTTTTTAACTCTTATGTACTTTTATACTCTGTTTTTGTTAGTTATGAGCATTTGTGATGTAAATTTAATTATTTTATTGAATTATTTATGCATGTATATATTTTTTTTATTTATTTATTGAGATTTATGTAAGAATTTACATTTTGTCTACTAATTAATTATTGGCTGGTGACCCATATGTCTTCACCTGTGCATGATTAATATCCCTATTTATATTGTTCTCCACTTGGTAAGAAAGGCTTGTTTTGCTGAAACGTTGTTAACTAATAAAAGATGCTTAAATGAGTGCGCATTTATATTTGTTCTTTATTGTCTTTGTATAACTAACATATTAGTTGAGAATTATTTGCATTTGTACTCTGCTTTTTGCATGTTCTGAGATAAAGAATGATGACACTGCAAATTCCACCAAATGTGTAAAATTACTGACTGAAAAAGAAGTCAGCTGTTTATTAAAATGCAGGTTACTCAGGAACTCTCTAATTGCTTTGTTAGCATTAGAAAAGGTTGTGAACAAAGAAAGACCATACCATTCTTACATTGCTTCTGGGTCCTCATGCATGCAGTGATGAAGTCTGTCTTTTTGTATGGTCCAGGAAATGAAAATTGCGTACAGTATTAATAGTTTAAAAGTTCAGAGTAGTCATGCTAACACCAATCTGCCTACAGTCTACTGAGCCCATCGTATATATAATATCCTCTCATCGCCCAGCCCTATTTACAACTGATCATTCTAATTTATATTATTTTCTAATTTATTACAGATTTTTTATTCATTACAAATAATATCATCTTAACCCTTAAATGCATGAATGTTTGAATTACATATTCGGGTCTTTAGCGACCCGGACCTATATATGCAGCACGGATGGATCTCTAACTGCTGCAATAGCAAAAAAAATTATCTTGATATTTTAAGAATTACAGAAGAATAAAATAAAGCATACTTCGTTACCTTTTGAATCTTAGAAGGGTTCGATTTGAGCAGATGATTTCACCATCGCTGTCAGAGCGCACTTCCCCATTACATTCAGCATCTGCCTCATATTCACAATCTCAGCTATATTCTCAAAACTATCGTTTTCAGTCACTTCATATTCAATATTTTGATCAGTGGCAGCTTATTCATCACATCCAGCAACAAATGGCAGTGACGTTTATATTTCATTGCGTATAGTAATTGGTCTGCAGTAAAGCCATTCAAACCAGTTACATTTTTTTGCTGATGATATTCGTTTGTTTCATGCCTGCAGTAATTATGAGTGAAACATCACATCATCATTGTATATCAAACAGTGCCACCTTGAGGAAAAAATATGCATTGCACAAATTGAGTCATCAGATATGTAAATATAGTTGCACAGGAAAAAAATACTACCACATTTACATACCTCTGTCTCTAGATAGCCTATAACCCTTTTTACAAAAAATAAAAAAAAAAAAAAAAAAACAAAAAATAATCGTAAACTGGCATTCTATTATATATTTTAACCATTTTTTTTCTTGTTATATTGTTTATAATTGATAGATTGAGGAATACTAAGAAAGTTTATGTCTAACTTAAAAAAATGAAGGAGGGAGAGGGTAAAGAATGATGTCCCTGGTCGCTAAAGACCCGAGGTATGCATTAAAGGGTTAAATGTGAAAATGTTTCTCAAAAAAAGTTTCAACTGTGATTATCTTGTAGCTGCAGTGAAGTTAACCCAGGAAGCAAGTTGTGTTGCTTAACTGCTCTATATTCTTCATCTATTGATTTGAGTAAATGATTTGTAACACATTTTCAAAACACTTTTTTTTTTTTCAGTATATTTGAAAGAGGTGCACATTTAAGAAAAACGTTTTTGCATGCTTCGCTAACAGACTTTATAAACAGGGAAACTATAAAGGGTTATTCCCTCCCAAATGATAATGTAGCTGTGTTTTAACCTCACCGCGCGAAGCATCCGAAGTGTTATGACTTTCTTTTTCAGAAACGAATCCAGTTCGAGATATAATTAAAAATTGTCCTGGCTTCTCAAGCTCCCCTATCATTGCATCAGTCTGCGGGTGTTGCAGTTGACCTACCCAGTCTCAAATAAGTGTGCGCATTCAAAATAAACGTGCCGCCGAGGGCTCCAGGGATGACCTAAAGGCCCCCTGTACCCATAATGTAATCCCTTGTGTTTTTTTAAAGAAAAATATTCCATATTTTCAAACGTAATAACACTTTTCCTCTCACTTCCGCTGGCCTGTCATACATGGAAGCCGTTCGCAGATTCCAGCACTTATGCGCCGCGCGCGGCACCTCTAGAGGTATGCTAGTCTCGGAGTTTGTTTTTATAGAGCAAAGGAAGCAAACGGTTCCTACTTTAGCAAAGGAAAAACCATCTCCTCTTGTTTATATCGAAATCCGACATCTTTTCAAATCCTCGGACACTTTGTACGTCTAATTCGGAATCAGGCGTTTTTGTTTTGTCTCCTCCAACAAACCACCAGAATCGCCGCATTCGTCACACTCAACGGTGCCGCAAACTTTCTGCATCTTCCGCCGTAACTGCTTCATGATAATGACATTCAACGAAGTGAAGAAAAGTGTTCTTACTTTGATATGGATATTTTCTTACAAAAAACATGGTTACGCTACAGGAGGGCTTATTCCCCCCCCCGGAGCCGTCTGCGGCAGCCCGTTTATATGAATGCCGCGCTTATTTTACGACTTGTGGACTGTGCTCACCTGAACCCCGCTGACTGCAGTGATATAGCTTGGAAAGACATGCATTTTTTTATATAACTCCGCTGGATTCATCTGAAGAAAAAAGTACATATTACCTAGAGCTTCGAGGTGAGTAAAAACACAGTCTGAATTTTTTTTTGGGTGAACTAACCCTTTAAGTGGTTTCTGTTACTATCTGTCACTATCACAAAATATTTAAACTGGTATCAGGTGTTGTACTTGGAACATTCCCCACATTTTGACTGTGTCCTCAAACAAAGTAAACACATTTTCTGCACTGGTAGATTTTCACCTCCACTTGATCTTTATGTTTAGCTCCTGTGTCTCAGCAATAGTTTATCACAGGTAATATAAATACTCTCAGATATATAATCAAATATGGTAAAAATATTTTGTTCTGTTTGGTTCTGTTCAGGTTGATTTCACTGCTTTGAGTTCTTGTACCTTTGAGGCTCAGCTACAGTGGTCAATATTTTACTATTGACTTCATATTTTGATTGTTAATAGTTAAAGTTTAGATGTAATAATAAAAAAAAAAACACACACACACACCTAGTCAGTCCCTATTCTGATCTTATTACAGAGTTGGAGTTTAGGAAACTGAATTTTATATTTACTTGCTTTTAAACGCACTGTGTTTCTCATGACACAGCACCATTGTTTATGTATATCAAATAATATTAAACATATTTATCAAACTTTGTGTTATTACAAAAGACAAAAGACAAAGAATACTGGCAGCAGTTGCTTCATTCTAAGTGTGTATTTGATTTTGTCCTGCTCACTCCCAAGCACTTTCACTTCACTTTGGTGTTGTAAATTATTCTACTCTGTATGCAAAAAAAAAAGGATAATCAGCCCATCCTGGTGAATAAGTTAGAGCACAGTTCTCTCTTCTTCCTCCATTGGGCTCTCGAGGATCCCAGAAACTGAAAATACAGATCAGCATTATATGTTCAGAGCTGTTTTCTGTGTGATATGATACTGACTGTGAGAATAATTTCTTAGAAAATAATCAGTTCAATTCAGTGATTTCTCACCTAGAGGTCATGTTGGTGCCATCAACCCATTTCCATCTGCCCTCCACATCACTGTCAGTCAGACCAATCCAGACATTAGCATTAGCAGATATTTTCTTCACAAAATCCTGAGAAAATGAATCAATAACTCATTTTTATGTTAACGTAATGTTTTTTTTCCTATCGACTATAGTTACAAAATTAGTTTCACTCACCTGTTCCTCTCTGTTGTTTATGATGATCAGATCTGCTCCTCTCTCTGTACAGTATCTTCTGCTCTCAGCCCAGCTCTTCCTCTCAGAGGAAATGAAGTAAAGACTAGATTGATAGTTAATCCATCCATCTGTAAACACAACCAGTTCAACTATTAGCACTTTTTTCCCATCACACTGATCTCCCAATAAGTGGTTGTTTTAGTTTTAATATAGTTCATAATTACCCTTTTCATTAATACTTTTCAACAGTTCATTTTTCTCCTGAGGTGGGCGGTCTATTTGTTTAATCAGGTCACAGTTACTTGATAATAATCCATCTCTCTCTTTTGTCAGCTGCGTGTTCTTGTATACTAGCTGGTCTCTCGCCTCTGAGAGGTTGGTGATCGTAGTTAGTAGTTGGTCTGTCTTTTCTGTGAGTTCTGTATTCCTGGTTAGTAACTGGTCTCTCTCTTCTGTGAGGTTGGTGATCTTGGTAAGTAGCTCTTTTCTCTTTTCTGTGTAGTTTGTGTTCTTTGAATGAATCTGGACGCACAGCACTATGACTGCAGTCAGCAGAAGAACACACAACAGCACCAAACACACTACAGCTGCTCTGGAGCTTCTGATCTTCACTGAATCACTTCCTGAAGATAAATGTTTCTTAAACACTCATATAACTCAAATGTGTGTGTTATGTGTGTGACAAATATGTGTTGTTATAATGAAATTAGTTTCGGTACCTGTGTGTTGAGGTGTTTGGTGTCTCCTGGTGTTCTCTTTTGCTGTCCTGACATCATGAATGTTTACAGGAATTGCATTAGCATAGAGGTTTATCTTCAAGATGTATTCAGTCTGATGGTGGTAAATGTGAGGTTATTAGACGGTGTTGCTTCAAGTGGGCTGCACTGCTCTGAACTTTTGCTTTGAGCCTTTACTTTTATAAGGCACCTCTGTGGTTATGAACACGTGGGTGCGTCCTATAGAGCTTTTTTTGTAAGCTTTTTCTCTTGTACTAATTTACTGCAGTTCATAATGACATGCACTGTAGTTACTCTTCATATAACTGTGCTCCTTCACTACAGTTACAATCTTTGTATAAAAAACAGATTGGTTGAGAACTAGTTGCTTTTGGTAGCATGAATAAGCACTTCTCAGATGCTGATGCTGCAAATGTCACCAATGCCACAAGTCACACTGTAACACACTGTTATACCTATCAGAAGAACACCGTGCTTCTCCAATAAACAACTATATACATTAAGTTACTTCTCATTTTTTTTATTTATTTATTATTATTTTTAATTACAAAATATATTATCAGCTGAATAAGAGGAAATGTTGGATCGGAAAAAAGAAGATTTCCTGCCCTGGGTTGATACAGTGAGCACTTACATGTCAGATATTTCCTACAAACTACTTGATTTAAAATACTGATATTAGTTTTCATCTTCTGTGAGTGTAACATATTTTCAAAGTACTCTTCATTTCTTTAGGGGTAAAACATTTGTATGTGGATGAAATTACAAATAATGTGTCTTTAAGGAAAGCTTTTGACATGCTGAACGAAAAACACTTTAGAAGAAGTGAAACTAATAAGTGGTTTCTCTTACTAAGAGAGATTTCTTCACATGAGCATATTGGCATGATCATGTCACAAGGCCCTTAACACTAATGTGATTAAAATGTGTTAGTAGCTGTTATAATAAAATCAGTACATGTGTGTTGGGCTGCTTGGTGTTTGAGTCTCTTCCTGACATCATGACTGTTTATAGGATCGGCATTAGCATAGATCTTCATCTCTTTGTCATCTTCTCTTGAGCTTCATCTTTTTTTTTCTCCTCCACCCTGGGTTGATAAAATGAGTATTTACACGTCAGTCAGACCTTTTGTGACCTTTAAGCTATTAAGCTACTGATGTCTGGAGTCGTCATCTCATAAGAGATCACATCATCTCAATGTTTTTCTATTTGCATTTCTATTTACATTTATGCATTTGGTATACACTTTACTCCAAAGCGACTTACACTGCATTCAATACAGATAGATAGATAGAAAGGTACGTGTTGGTGGGTTTTGGGTGTGTGCAAATTTGTTCTACAAGGGAGTGTTCTGGTTTTGAGTTTTGCACTGGGTCAGGCACAATGTGATATCCTTGTGCCGACATAAAAAATGTTGAGCTCAAACTTGATTTTTACTCCTGTTTTGAAGTTACTGTACTCTGCCTTTGCATTATCTGCAAAAAAGTGAGATTTTTGCCAAAGCAAAAGGCAGTAACTTCCACATTATAAATATTTGGTTGCTGATCACCATTTACAAAATCATTATAGTAACACCTGTATAAAATCGTCCCAGGTTACGTATGTAACCATGGTTCCGCGAGGGAACGAGACGCTGCGTCGGAAAACGCTAGGGGAACGCCTTCAGCGATACCAAGCTCTGAATCATATGTGTAATCATTCCAATCGATGGGCAAGATGTCAGAGGCGGGTGACGTCATGACCAGAAAGCTATAAAAGCATGTAGGTTCCGCCGCGTCGCTAGCTTCTTAGCATGAAGCAATCCTCTAGTAGGTAATGCCGGAATTATGGCCTTGCGATGCAGAGCGTCTCGTTTCTCTCTTCGGGGAACCATGGTTCCAGCGTAACTGGACGTTCCCCTTCGGAACTCAACTGCGTCGAAAACGCTAGGGAACTAGATGTCCACGCCGCCAACTTGCAAACCCTGCCTGTGTGAAAGGGCACGCTATGGCAAGAGAACAGGGGCCTGGTAGTGCGCGCAAATCTAAGTCATATAGAACCTACCGAAAGTGAGTGTCGTAGACACCGCAGTGTTGCAGATGTCCTCACTAGGAACGCCTGGCCAGAAGGCCTTGGAGGCCGCCCACACTTCTTGTCGATTGATCTTGACCCCCATGGTGAGGGGAGATCAGAGTACTCTAGGACCAGTAAGGCAGCAACTAGCCACTCTGGCTGAGTTGCGTGGAGAGGGTGACCTCTCTTAGGGGGACCATCTCACCAAGCAGTTGGTCCGCCTTTCTCCCTGGGCACTTCTGTGGACGGAAGCGTTCCATGCTCGCACTGGAACAACATACAATTACGCCGCTGCTGGTCGGGCTCTCCTAAAACCGTGGATTGAGGATAAAAGCCTGGATTGTACTACAGCCGTGGTGTAGAGGAGGGGGTTCTTAAGGGACATAGACCCCACTAACGGGGTATAAAAGCTTGGCCTACGCGGCTCAAAGTCTAGATAGGAAGGTGCCACAGACAGTGCCTGCAGATCCCCCAACTGCCTCACTTCAGAGAGGTACTCCTACTGAAGAAACCCGTCTTTAATGAATAAGACAGCTCCGATATCTCCTCGATAGCTCCAAGGAGCGCTACGACCGCTTCTAACACCACAAGCGAGGTTCCAAGAGATGGACACACGATATCGACCTAGGCCCTCACCCATCACACCGGGGGGGGCTAGGAAACGTGTAACCAGATGTCTGCCCACCGAGCCCACCAAGATGGGCGTGGTAGGCCGCTATGCTCCACGTAGCCTTCATGGTTGAGTGGGTTACCCCGGCGGGAAACGGCCTGCAATAACGCCATAGCCTGTCCAATCGGCAGTTGAACTGGGTCAAGCAGGCGTCTCCGCACCATGCAGTGGAGCTCCACTTCAGGGCGTACATTTCCTCGTTGAGAGGGAGCTCTAGGATTGGAGGATGGTCATCAACAACCTCGTTGAGAACCAATTGTCTAGTGAGTTTGTGCCCCGCAGTCAGAGGACCACACCACAGCAATCCACAACTCTGGGCGGGGTTGAAGGGAGCAGACCCTGCGCCTGTTGCGGAGAATTAGATCTCCCCTTAACGTAGGGAAGTATCCCACTGGAGTGCCGTCGAGGGATAGAAATCAGTCCGAGAACCATAAGTGCTCGTGGGGGGGGGGGAAGGAGCGGGCCCACCATACGGGGCTACAGTAGCAATAGACACAGGACCCTTCCGACGTACTCGTCTCTAAAAAAACTCCCTGAGCAGCGATCGTGGAAAAAAAAAAAAACGTGCATCCGACAGCCCGTCCAATGTGGACCATCGCATCCATCCCCTTGCGCTGGATGAGTCAGAGAGAACCGGAGGGGACATTGCGATGTCGTCTGAGTCGCAAACAAGTCCAACTGAGCCTGGCCAAAAACTCTCCATACCTGCTTCACCACCTCGGGGTGAAGCATCCATTCCCCGGGCCTCACGGGCCCCTAGCTCAACCGAGTTGCCCCCTATTTGAGATGCCCCAGGAATATCAACTGCCCTCAGCGAGAGAGCTTGCCCTGTGACTCACACAGATCTATGCCCCCTTGTATAAAGGGCGCGAACCGCAGACCTCCCTGGTGTTTTATAAAAACCAGCACCGCTTGTGTTTGTCGGATTAGCGCATAACAGCGAGCACACATTGTCGTCCCTGTGATTCTTGAAGAAAGTGATTTGAGGTGGCTCGGAAACACGCCAGCACTCCTGCAATTGTGGCCGCCACGTGGAGATGGCAACCACTCCCACAGACCACTGGCAGGGAGCCACTCATGACTGCTCCCAACCAGTGAAAGGACCCAATCACTTCCTAGCGTTACGCTGCGACAGGAGCTCCCATCACCGTGGCAGCTGATGACAAAACCAACGTTTCCCTCCGACATGTCCAGGGACGAGGCCTCGCCATGTGACCTTTAGTCATGCGCGAAGCGAGTTTTCCCCTCGGTTAGAACTCCCTTGTCTTGGAGCCCACTGTAGGGTTCATGTACATCGAGCAAAAGGTATCACGTTGGACGCGCTGCCTATCCGAACCCAGCATCTCTCTTGAAACATGCTTGACCAGTGAGTGGCCGGCCTTACTCTGACTCCATGACTGTGCCGTGAGGATCGATTCGCTCCAGCCGAGGAGATAAATGGTGCCTGCATCCGTGTCGAATCCCACGTTGACACGCCTGCATTGGAGGGGGGTAATGCGTTCCCTCTTAAGGGTGAGAGGTGTGGGCACAGCCTTTCTTGGCATTTAGTCTTAACCACAACTTCCCCATATGGGCGAGAACGACGATCTCGATGCCGAACCGCCGTCTGCTCTGACTGAGCTAAAATCAACAAATCGTTGATATAGTTTAGTATGCGGATGCCCCGGAGTCGCAACGGAGCCAGGGCCGCATCCACACACCATTCGTGAAAGTAACGGGGTGAGAGTGGCTAGGCCGAACGGGAAGGACCCATATTGGTAAGTCTGTTGCACCCTAAAGCAAAACCGTCATGAACTTCCTGTGACTGGAAGGATGGAGACTGAATATACGCTCTTTTAGATCCATCGTGCGAACCAGTCCTCGGACCTGATCTGAGACACAAGCTGTTTGACAGTGAGCATTTTGAACTTCAGACTCATGACTGAGCGGTTCAATAGCCGCAGATCTAAAATTGGACGCAACCCTCCATCCTTCTTCGGCATGATGAAGTACTGGCTGTAGAACCCGGCCTCCCTGTCGAGAGGAGGGACCACCTCGATGGTCTCCTTCCTCAAGAGAGTATTGACTTATTGTTCTAATACCAGAGCCTGCTCTGGGCCTACTACTGTGAGAAAAACCCCTTTGAATGGCGGCGGCGGAGCGCCGAACTGAATGTGATAACCTCTTTCTACAGTCTGCAGGACCTAATGAGATACATTTGGCAGTAGTTTCCACGCTGCTAAATAATCTAAGGGAACCAGTCTCTCGAGACTGGCCTCTGGTGTCTTTGTAGCTGCTAGCTGGGTGCCCTGAAGCGGCGGACCGGCATGAGACATCCGAGCTAGCTGCTTGAGAGACCCCCAAAGGGTTGGCGAGGCTCTCGGCTCCGCTACGTTTCTGGGCGGAAAATACCGAGAAAAACCTCAGCTGGAGACCGCTGTGCCCTGGCACACTGGCAGGGTTGGCAGAACGGTTTCCTGAGGGCGCTGAAGAGAGACGGACACCGTGTAATGCGATGCACCCCGCTCTTCCCCAGTAGGGGCCGCCCTCAGCAGTCCTGGATTTATTTCCCTTTTTTCCCCTGTCAGGACCGCTTCGTCGAGGGCTTCCTCGACTGAAGCACGACCCTCAGATCGGGCCTCGCCTTAGAAGCCCCCGACCTAGTGCGCCGCCGGCCTCGGTCCCGCTGTGGGGGAGCGCGAGAGGCAACGCTCTGCTTTTGGACCTCCCTATATGAGGAGCTGGTACCCAGCTGCTCCTGCCCAGCAGCCCCCAGAGATATAGAACGGCGAGGGAGAAACCGCTGCCGCCGCCTGTTTACGGGCCTCCTGTTACCTGTCGACGACCAAATCGACGGCGTCGCCGAACAGACCAGAAAGCACAAGCGGGCCTTCCATAAGGCAGACCCTGTTTTTTCGGTGTGGCCTTTTTCTTCATATCGGCAGGGTCACCACAATGCTCCTCTCCGCCGCCCCAGATGTCCATAGGACCGCCCAATAGCACGGCGTTTTCCTTGGTGGCGCGCAGGCTAAAATCAGCGGTCTCTCCTGCAAATTTCATCTGTGTTTTACCTGCTCGCCTTCAGCTAGCCATCTTTTAGCAGGGTGCGGACCTGGACTCCTGTAACACAGACTTTGTGTACATACACGCACCGGCCTGACCTGCTGCCGAGTATCCCTTGCCCACCAGCGCTGAGGTGGTTTGCAGCGGCTTGGAGGGCAAGACCGGAGCCTTCAAAGATGATGCTGCGCCGGGCGACAGATAGCTCGCAAGCGTCTGCTCAACCCGGGGCATCGCTCTGTAACCGCATTCACCCAACCCTGCCACATTTCCATAATAATCAGAGGCAGGGACGAATAAGCGGGCCGAGAATGGTTTCTTCCACGATCTCGACACCTCTGTGTGGAGATCGGGAAAAAACGGCAGGCTACGGCGTGGAGGTAGCGACCTGGCCCGCAGAAAGCTTTCATCGAGTTTGCTTCTCTGTGGCTCAGTCTGTTTCTCTGAGGGCCATTCGATGTTCAACTTGGCAACCACACGTGTAACTACCTCCATTAGCTCCTCATATTGTGAGGATTGAGGGGGCGAATCTTCGACGCTATCCACATCAACCTCCTCAGAGGAAGATAGGGAAGCCGCCGAGCGCCGCTCCCGGGGGGACGTAGCCGCAGAACTTGCTTCTCTATCCCAGCGAGCGGGCAGCATATCTGGCAGGTGAAGAAGGAAGATAGTACTCGCCCCGCTCCATTCCCATCCACAATCCAATCCCTTCGTAACCACGATGCAGGCTGCCCTCCTGCCTCGGCGGAAGCGGGGCCATACAACCGGTGAACGCTGGTGAAGTCTCCCTCCTACTAAGAGAGCTTCCAGATGAAAGCAAACGCGTGCAACTGCTGCACAATGCGGACAGTCCGCCCCTCATCCGAAGTAGCCGCTCCGCGTGCTCCGATCCCAAGCAGACTACGCACAGACTGGTGTATCCCCTCATCGTGGATGTAGACGTGGCAGGGATGCCCCACGTCTGTAACGCGCTTGCTACTTTCGTCCGCCCGTTTTATTGTCTTTTGCTAGACATTTCCTTTTTTCGTCTGCTGAGCTTATATGTACTGATTGTGCAACTTGACAAACAACAGTAAATAAGACTCACAGAACATAAAATTTGACTGACACAACACAGAGCGCTTCGCTGAATGAAAGAAAGCTGACGCCGGTTCCACCTCACATGCTTTTAAAAGGCTTCCTGTCATGATGGTACCCGGCCGCGCACGTCGATCGCCCCCCCATCGTTCGACGGGCTGCTGATTACACCTCTGATGTCAGAGCATTTGTATCGGAGCTGAAGCGGTCTCCCTAATTCGCTGTCGGGTTACAGGGACCGACAGCAAGCTCAGGGGGTTCCCGGATAGGGGAAGCTAGTTAGTACTAATCGAGAATCATAGGCTATAACAGAGAGTAATGTGACTTGTATTAGATTTTTTGTTTTTTCTGTACTGTAACAACCAATACACAAAACCGGTTAAACGTGATGTGGATACCGTTTTGAAGATTTTGTCATGTTTCATCGGTAGCGATAAAAGAATGCAAGACATAAATGTGAGTATTTTACCACACGAATTGGAGATGAAATAGCCTAGCCTGAAAAAAGGACTTATTGGAGTGCTAATGTGAATGCCACTAAGGGGTAGAAATAATTCTAGGGCAAGATCTTTGGGAATTAAACACTAACCGATGTACAGTCAATGTCATGGAGTTTAGTTGATGGTAGTACAAGAAGGTAGATATAGAATTTTAATTGGACTGTTAACTGAGTGTTTATATGTGACAGGCTATCGCTGTCACATGCCATTTCGATCCAACACTCGTTCAACTAGAAGTGACGGCCGCGCAGACCGTTGGACATGCTGGCCCAGTGAGTGATAACTGCTGCTGGTATAAAAAAAAAAGAAAAAGAAAACAAACTTTGATTATTTACGATTACTTATTGTTTTTCCAAGTTTAAGCTTGTCTTTGCTTGTTTTACAGTGCCAAGGACTTGTAACAGTGTTGGTATGATGGCAATCTATCCAAATATGTCCTTTGTCTATGAATGTTCTTATCGTACAGCTAGAATGAAAGTACACAAGAATACAAACTGTAATTTAAATGGACAGACTTAATGGACAGGTAAACAAAGGCGAGAGACCGTATAACTTCCAGACTCAGGTCACAGTACCTTCATGCTGAGGCGACATGTATAAACAAACGCAGAGGTCATCCGGTAACTCAATGTGAGCGTTCCAAAACGAACGTCAAGAGCGGTAACTGTGTTACTACGCTCGATGTGGAGTACAGTCAGAACAAGAGAACAATAGGGTGCGTCAATGGGAATTGTACAGTCTGAATCAAAAAAACGACACTTTAGCTTAGCTAACAAAACATAAAAACAAAATCACATTTTTGTTCTATTGAGTGTGAGTCACATACAGATTTAACTTTAAGAATGTTTTCTCATCACATCGTCCATTTAAGAAGCTTCTTCACATGACATAGCCACGCCACGCAACTGATGAGAATCACACAACAGTGCCTGTGCTTCCTGTCTCCATTTGGCTCTCGCCAGGGCTCTCCAGAAGCTGAAACTACGATCAGCATAGATGTTCCAGATGCTGCTTTCTGTTTTGAGATGAACACAGATTTGGAGATCTTTTTATATACAGAAGTCTGTGTCAGTCAGGACCCTCTTTGTAAACGAATAGTCTTACAGAAAGCATAACCGTTAATTTGGTTGAAAACGATATTGGTTTCTTGATTCTGCGGCGAACTCCACACGCCCTTACTCTAGCAACCATGCCTAGCCCTAGCTGGTCGGTAGAGCAGCAAATCACCCCCCACCCCCCGGGTTTAATAGAACAGATCCCGCATAATCCCCTTGCATGATCCTGTTAAACTCACATTCACAATTTATACCGATTATTATTGGTAGTAAACCACCTGGCCAGATCACAGTAGGATGCTGATTGTCACAGTACTATCACACACCTCACAATCTATCATAGATCTTTAATAAATACATCGGGCTAGAGAGGTTGGGGAGCAGGAGGATTTAGAAGTGCGTGCAGCCTAAGACGATAAGAAGAGGCGGTCGAGGGGGGCGGGGGGGGGGGTGATGAAAAGTGACTACTGTCTGTGCTCGCAATGTCCTTGATCCTAGCCTTGGTTATATCAGGGTGGTCGAATCGTGGGTGGGGTACACCGTCGTCAGGAACAGCTGATCGTCAGCTAATGCAAGCTTGACTGACGTGGTCTGCCTGAACTAACGTGAGGCTTCAGTGATTTCTCCCCGGAGGTCCGGTGCTGCTGCTCACAATCCTTTCCATCGTCTGCCACTCCACAGTCATGCCATTCATACCAATCCGGCAGAAATTCATCCATAATTTTGCGCAGACACCTCCGCAATAAAGGCATGAGTAAGTGCACACTCCAGTTTTTTAAAGTATAGTTCCAACCTAGGCCATACTTTGAATCAGTGGCGCATGTTTTACTCACTTTTTGTTCTTTGCTGTTTATAATCATCAAATCTGCTCTTCTCTTCGAACAGTCTTGTTTGCTGTCATTCCAGCTCTTCTTCGTAGAGGAAATGTAGTATAAACCGGATTGATAGCACATCCATCCATCTAGTAACACAACCAGTTTAGTTACAAGCTCTTTGTTCTCGTCCACACTGAACTGAAGCTTACCAATAACAGCTTGTATGCACAACACACGTTGCATCTTTTTAATATTGAATATTTGTGTAGCTTTAGTGTAGTTCAAGATTACCCATTTTTTTACCAATTTTTTAAGTAGTTTTTTCTCCTCAGTCATTTCGTTATTGGCATTCACTAATATATCCTTCATATTTAAACGGTCTTGGATCTCTGCAATTAGCTCATTTCTTGTTTTATTTAAGATTACCTCACTGTGTTCATACTGGTAAGTCTTAGTTCTGTGTTCTATGAGCAGCAAAATAATCGCCTCCAGCAGAAGAACACACTGCAGCACCAAATACACCATAGTTTTTTTTGTCTTTTGGTCCTCACAGAATCACTTCCTGAAAATGACGGATATGAAGATAACTGTTTCTTAATTAATCACATGACTAAAATGTGTTTGTTAGTTATTGTTATAATGAAATGAGTCTTAGTATCTGTGCTGTTCTTCTTGCACATTTTCAGTCTTTTAGAGTAAAATCATTAAAGTTGCTGGTGTGTGGACTGCACCGCTGTGTACTAATACTTTGAGATGCTGAATGTTAACTACACCACTGTGACCGCACTGAGCACTCATTTCCTGTTTGTTTAAATGATACATATCTCCAAACACACACACCAGCAGTTTTTTTGTAGATTGCTAGAAAAACTATGTCGTTTACCCTTTAATTGTATTTACATTTTCTGATTGAAATGCATTATTTAGTGATAGTTCACCCAAAAATGTCATTAATTACTCACTGCGGCTTCAATTCGTCGTTCAAACCCATAAGACCTTCGTCGCTCAAACTACATTAACCAAATAAAATTTTATGAAGCTACGAGTATACTTTTTGTATACTCCAAAGAAAACTAAAATAATGACTTTATTCAACAATTTCTTCTCTTCCATGTGGTGACGCAGGAGCTGGTGTTCATGGCATAGAACGCCCATCTCTTAAAAAATTTCAAGTCATCCTTTCTTTCGAAACTCGATATGTTTACGAAGACTGTTTTATTCTGCTTGTAAACAAGGTGCAGTGCATCGGGGTTCTAGCAAACGCCGTGCACCCCCGGTCAGCTCTCGGATCTCAAAAATAGCTTAATTTTTGTTGTTCAGAAGATGAACAAAGTCTTCGGGTTTTGGAACGACATTAGTTGACTATTAATGAAGAATTTCCCGTTTGGGTGCACCAACACTTTGTTTTTTTTAAATTTTAATTGATAAAGGGGTCATATGATGCCATTTTAAATTTTCTTTTCTCTTTGGAGTGTTACAAGTTCTTGTTGCATAAAGAAGATCTGTAAATTTGCATAGACTAAAGTCTCAAATCCAAAAATATATTCTTTATGAAAGTTAAGATTTGTCCACGCCCTCCTAAAATGCCTCGTCTAAACACGCCCCCACATATCTACGTCACAATCTGGGAAGATTTACATAACGCCGCCCAAATATTCACGCAAAGAAAGGTGTAACTTTTATTCTCGCTGTATTATTGTTGCTGCCGCCATGTCGTGAATACGCTGTGTGTTTCATGTGAAAGCGAAACTACTTTGGTTTGGCCTTCCAAAAGAAGACGATACCTGCTTCGTCATGCCTGTAGGGCGGATCCGTTCCTGGTTGCTGGAGGAAATACACAACTTGCGCTGTGGATCAGTGCGATCGGCTTTCACCGTGTACAAGCGACACTGTTCCAGGACCGGAATGGTCGTCCACACCACTACGAGCATGTTTGTTTCCTTGCATCGTGTCAAGCTCTGCCCGGCGACACTCATACTACTATCAATGTACGGTGTCGAAATAAGGAACAAATCCGCCGGCCCGCCCATTCTCAGCCGCCGCCTCCGTCTTGCTCACTCTAAGCCCTCCGGGTCGGATTCCTATTAATTCCATTGCATTTGTAGCCCATCCACCACCTCTACGCTCACTCTGCTAGGGCCCCGCAGCGCCCACGGCCATGAGATGGGCTCACGCTAGCTCTAGGCCACTGTGTGTGACTCGTGTTTCGTTGTGAAACGCGCTAAAGACTACTTGTTCGTAGGCCTTCCCATCAAATCACTGCGCTGAAGCACCACTCTGCAATAAAATCCAAACCCGTCAGGTTTAGCTTCTACTTTGTATTATACAACCTGCGTTCCAGACACTTCAAACCCCAATATTCAATGTGTGCCAGCACATTTTTAAGGGAGACCGTTTCCGATCCTGGTAAGAGAACTACACTGCCGTTGTTTGACTCCAAACGGCCTGTAATGACGTGTTTTTTTATTTAAAGAGTTTTATATTTATATCTTTGTTTATTAAAGCCTAGTGATTTTTGGCAGGTAGAGTTAGGGCTTGTTGTTTGTATTCTTCTCCCGATTCACAAATGCATACATGGTTTTTATGTTTATTTGCGTGCGCGATGCAACGCAACGCGTAAAAAGACAGTATTAGTCATTATAATCCATAATTATGTCCCCACTGGATGCAACGAATGCCTCATTTATAATGGGTTTTCATGTTTTTGAATCATCGCTCCGGCCTGACAGGGCATCACAGTATAGTAAGGGCGTAACATTTCCGTCACACGCTTGAGGAATTCGGGCCAATCACAACGCTTTGGATAGCTGGCCAATCAGAGCACACATTGCTTTTCAGACCGATGAGCTTTGTAAAAATCGTACGCCTTCAGAAAGGCGGGGCATAAGGAGAAACAATAATGTAGCTATGTGGAAATAATGTTTTTTGAACCTTAAACTGCATAAACACATTTCATTACACCAAATACAGAAAATAATGTTCTTTTTAGCAACATCATATGACCCCTTTAATTTTCTGCATCACACGTGTTACCAGGCAGAATTGAAGGGGTAAAAATAGCCACACCTTGAGTTAGTCTTAATATTGAAACTTGTTTCAAGCTTAAGGTGGGAGTTTTGCTCCATTGTGTAATCAGTAACAATATAAGACAGAATCATAAATGAGTTGAGTTTTAATGATAAAGATGATTTATTACATGAGAACTTTTAGAACCTTGTTTAAGATGAAATAGTGAAATGAGACCAAAAATGTTGTAACAACCCTTTATTAACCCTTCAATGTAATTACTGCTTCAAAATGTTCTTCTTACAGATCCATTTAAAAGTTTTATCACATGAATAATCAGCAACCCCTGATGACAGATTTACAACACAATCCTCATTACCAGAGCTATCACTAGGTTCTCCAGATGCCCAGAACCTGCAAGAACAGACCAGCTTTAGCATGTCTGACTGTAAGATAAAGACAGGTTTGACAAATTGTTTTAAAAGCATTTTAAAAGTTTGACCATTTTAATGGCCGTAGAGACACACAATATACAGAATGACCGTAAGCAGTTGCTCAAAGTGGTTGAAGGACAATCTAGTGGTTCTAAGGTGTTCTGGGTACCAAGGCATGCTATGTGGTTGCTCAGACATTTCTATGATGTTTGTTGTTGGTTGAGATTATGGTCTTGGTTTGATAGACAGAAAGGGCCAATGCATAGTGTAGCTGAATGGATGGATAGTTAAATAGGCAGATGGTAGACTAGGTCAGAACAGACTGTAGGTCTGTGCTGAAATTGGTGGATGTCACTTAAAAGCTTTTGAAGGAGTTTCATTTGATCAATTTGGTTCTAGAAGTCAGTTAATCATCTACAATCATTTATTAGATATTAATCAGTTCAATTCAGTGATTTCTCACCCAGGGCTCAGTGTGCTGCCATCAACCCATTTCCATCTGCCCTCTTCAACACTGTCAGTCACACCAATCCAGACTTCAGAACGACCAGGAAATGTTTTCAAAAAGTCCTAATAAAACAATAGAAATATGTTTGAATAAACAAAAACACCTGTGAATATAATAACCTGAAACCCCCTAATTGTTTTAGTATTTGTTTTACACAGCAATCAATTTTCTGTGTGAATATGTCTCAGAATGACCACAAAGGAATACATTATAGTTTAGTACTTGCCCACTGTCACAAACACACTCTTTCTTTCTTTCACTCACTTGTTCTTGTTTGTTGTTTAGGATTATCAAATCTGCTCCTCTCTCTGTACAGTCTCTTTTGCTCTCAGTTCAGTTCTTCTTCTCTGAGGAAACATAGTAGAGACTGGATTGATAGCACACCCATCCATCTGTAAACACAAGCAGTCAAATCATTAGCTCTGTATTCCCATCCACACTGATTGACACAACCTATTTATAACAGGTAATACCCAAAACGTATAGACTGTGTCCTTTTAATATGAAATATTTGTGTAATTTTGGTATAGTTCTTTATTACCCATCTGCTGCCACAATTCTGTCATCATCTCCTTTAGTTTTTTGTTCTCATCTGATAATTCTGTAATATTATAGTCCAAGTTATATTTTCTGTTTTTTAACTCGTTTATCTCGTCGGTGAGGTTTTTGTTCTTGATGTAAAACTCCTCAATTATATTATGGAGATTGACACCCAGCACTATGACTGCAGTCAGCAGAAGAACACACAGCAGCACCAAACACACTGCAACTGCTCTGGAGCTTCTGACCTTCGCACAATCACATCCTGTAGATCACAAACATGACGATAAATATTTCTTAAACGCGTATATGACTCAAATGCGCATGTTAGTTAATGTAACTATAATGAGATGAGTCTCAGTATACCTGTGTGTCGAGGTGTTTGGTGTCTCTTAGTGTCTAGTTCTCTGTTTTTGTCCTGACATTATGACGGTTTCCAGCATCTCTGTTGGCATCAGTAATCATCTCCTCTATACCTTTTCTTTCCATCACTCGTATCTCAATGCTTCTACTGCCGTGAGTCATCTAGAGTCAAAGTTGCTTGTGTGTGGATCGTACCACTGTGTACTAAAGCTTTAAGAGGCTGAACATTAACCACACCACTGTGACCGCACTGAGCAGTCATCTCCTGACTATATATATAAAAGCACTTACATAAGCTTTACTGAGAAATTATACAGATCTCCATTTCCCCCATGTAAACAGCTTCCTTTTAGACTACTAGAAATACAAAATGTGTAGCTAAACATTTGATGTAAATAAAATTTCAATGTATTACCATTTTTATAAATGATTGCAATTATTCACTTTTCCTCTTTCCTGCATCACTAAATGAAAAAAATAAAAAAATAAAATAGAGAATCATTAATGAAAGATTAAACACTGCATTGTAAATTATAGAACAAAACGTCTTAAACAAAAGGCAAATTTAATTGTATTATTATTATTATTATTATTGTAGCAGCATGAATAAACTGCTATTTTTTTCTTCTAATAATGTTGCTTATTCTGATCATTTTTAATTGGTTAAATTTTCCAGTAGAATAGCCATTTATGTATTTGTTTGTTTGTCTGATTGTTTGTTTGTTTGTTTAGTTAGGATAATCTTACTATTGTACCTACAGAAAATGTGTCTGATCTGTCATCCCTATTTATTTACCCCTAAAGGGTGGGGCATGTGTACATAGCACCTTAAAGGCACATACTAGATACGCACATATTATATATTTTGAGTTTTGATATCAATCAGCTCTTCGACTCGGGCAAATAAAGAATTGATAGAAAATCGAAATGTTAACATTCCTCTTGCTGTTTGTCACGAATTCGGTTCATGGACTTTCGTTTATTCACCACCAGATGTCACCCTTTCCATTACATTGACTCTCGCACTACACAAACTGTTGCATAGCACCCCGGACTACATATCCCATCATTCTTTGCACAATTTGCACACTGCCCTGATTTCACTCATTGCACACAGCTGTTTCTAATTACCTCACTCATTATATAACACCCACTCTAACCACATTTTTCTGCTGAGTATTGTTTAGCCTGTACCTTGTTCCTAGTCTCTGTGTTTCCTTGTTTTGCCTTGCCTGTTTTTTGCGGTTTTTGATCTTTGCCTGTTTTCTTTGATTTCTCCCTCTCGTCTCGCCCCTGTGATTCTGTCTGCCGTTCGTTGACCTTCGCTAGCCCTAGGATTATCCTTGTGTTTTGCCCGCCATATACCTGTTTGCCATTTTTTGACCCTGCCTGTTTACCACGTCTCTTTAAATAAAGCTTGCATATGGATCTGCATGTCTCACGTCTTGTCAGCCCCATTACAGAATACTCAGCCACACCAGGATCCAGCAGCTTCTCGGATGGACATTGGCCAGGTATGGATACAGCACCATCTACTACACTCTTCGGCAAGGAGGCCTTTCTATTGAGGAGTATGTTCACCGGTTCTGTGTACTATCTTATGAAGTTCCACTGTATGATATTTTGTTTAAAAACTTGTTCCGTTTTGGACTCAATGAACCCATGAAATCTTGGTTACCTGGAGAGGAATTTAACTAGTTTAAGGGACCTGATGGATTATGCTTTGTTGTCTGTTGGCTCTTTGTTTACTGTGGGTGTCGTGGAGGAAGAACGCGACACAGTGTCTGTGACTGAAATGGCGGCTCTACCAGAGCACGCTCACAAAATAGCGGCAGCAGCTGAGCCTGATCGCAAAATGGCGGACACCACGGCACCCCGTCATGTCACAGCTGCCCATCTTGAGCGCCGTCAAGTCACAGCTGATCGTCATGAGTCCGGTCAGGTTCCAGTTCATTATCATGAGTCAAGATTAGAAACAGCTGTGTGCAATCAGGGCAGTGTGCAAATTGTGCAAAGAATGATGGGATATGTAGTCCGGGGTGCTATGCAACAGTTTGTGTAGTGCGAGAGTCAATGTAATGGAAAGGGTGACATCTGGTGGTGAATAAACGGAAGTCCATGAACCGAATTCGTGACAGCTGTATTGATCTGTTTGTCATGTCAAGGTTTTACGTGCAGTCTCTGTCTTCCACCAAAGCTACTAGTTTTGTTGCCTGGTGCAGCTGGTTAATTAAGATTTGTTTCAATGTTTTGGTCTCATTTATTAAATGTTGTATTAATTGTGATGAAATTGTCATCTTTGATATTTACTTTACAGTCACTTTAGTTACTGCCACTATTTACTTTACTTTATTTACAACTATCACAAGGGGGCAGTCATGGCCTAACGGTTAGAGAGTCTTGTAACTTGTAACCCAAAGGTTAAGGGTTTGAGTCTCGGTACCATTGTAGGTGGGGGGAGTGAATGTACAGCTCTCTCTTCCACCCTCAATACCATGACTGAGGTAAGGCCCTTGAGCAAGGCACCGAACCCCTAACTGCTCCCCGGGCGCTGCAGCACATGGCTGCCCACTACCGAGAATGGAACACCATACTTGGCTACACGTCACATCATTATAAGACTTTGACTTTTGAGTTATTTGTTCACCTACAATATTTGATCCTCTCTTGTAAGCAGAACAGAACTGATCTGATGTTAGTACAGTTCAAAATCACTTAAAACACGAAGGCTACAAGGAAAAAATTAATAAATAAGTTTATTGATGTAATGATGCTGGCACAATTAAGTTTATAAGAGCCGCTGTATATAAAATCAGGTCTTTGACTGAAAATACACTGTAAAACTTACCATAATTTTTGCAGATTTTTTTTTTTGCCTTTATTATGATAGGACAGCATATATAGACAGCAAGTGAAGTGGGAGAGTGAGGGGATGGGATCGGCAAAGACCTGCAAGCCGGGACCTGAACTTGGGACGCCCAAAGCGCAACGGCGCTATTATGTCGGAACGCTGCCCATGAGGCTATCAGAACCGACAAAGCTGAGACTTTTAATTCATGAGACAATCATTCTTCTTAGCTTTGGTTCACAAAACTGGAAAAATGACATGAGTTGCCACTGGGCCAGTACCATTTCAAAAGATACATCAGTGTGTCATATTTACCCCTAAAGGGTGCATGTTAGTATCTTAATTTTATATATTAGTACCTTTTGAAAGGGTATCACCGACGTCACAGCTCTTGTACCATTTTCCCCTCAGAGCCACTTCCTCATAAGACATGCGTTCTAAGACAAGACAGGGATTTCACCATTCTTAGACACTATTGGACTTTAGACTGATGTTTAATCATGTAACATGAATCATTTACTGCACAGTTCTCTCCTCTATATCCATTGAGTTCTCGAGGACCCCAGAACCTGCATCAACAGATCAGCATTAGATGTTCAGTGCTGCTTTCTGTGTGATTTGATACTGAGTGTGATAATCATTTATTAGATATTAATCAGTTCAATTCAGTGATTTCTCACCAAGGTGTCAGTGTGCTGCCATCAACCCATTTCCATCTGCCCTCCATATCACTGTCAGTCAGACCAATCCAGACTTTAGCATTAGCAGATATTTTCTTAGCAAAATCCTGATGAAACAATGTAAAATGTATCATAAAATTGACAAATGTCATGTGATTGCTTCTCATACACACAGTATCTCTCACTCACTCGTTCCTCTCTGTTGTTTGTGATGATCCGATCTGCTCCTCTCTCTGTACAGTACTCTGTACTCTTCTGCTCTCAGCCCAGCTCTTCCTCTCAGAGGAAATAAAGTAAAAACTGGATTGACAGTAAATCCATCCATCTGTAAACACCACCAAGTATTAGCACTTTTACCATCTGCACTGAACTATAAAACAAAAATTTTAACAGATTGTGTCTAATAGTTAAAAAAATACCACAAATAAATTTTCACATTTCAATTTTCAATTTTTCATTAGGTTGTCTTTCTTGGATAATAATCCATCTCTGTCATTCATCAGATTTTGTTTCTGGTTTATTAAATTGTCTTTTTCTCTTTGTTGGGCTGTGATCTTAGTTAGTAGCTGCTCTTTGTTCTCTGAGACGATGGTATTATCAGATAGTATAGCTGGTCTCTCTCTTTTGTGAGGTTAGTAATGTCTCTTCAGTCAGCAGGAGAACACACAGCAGCACCAAACACGCTGCATCTGCTTTGGAGCTTCTGCTCTTCACAGATTCACTTCCTGAAGATGATAGATATGATGTTAATTGACTGAACATGCAAACTGTGACTATTTGTTCATTATATAACAGAAATGAATGTGATTACCTCTATGTTGAAGTGGCTGATATGTATTTGTCTCTGTCCTGAGGTCATGACCTCTCATACTGTCACGGATACCCTGCATCATCCCCAGTCTCTCTCTGTCCATGTCCTGAATCTCAGCCCTGCTCACACTCTCATAAATAACCTCAGATATCTCTAGTCTTGTGTAGTCGATCATTGTAACTCTGTGCTCATATTGAATGTTGTTCTTCTATACGTCTGTTTACAGTTTTGTAGTTCTGCTTTGAGGTTTTTTAAATGTTTGAGGTCTAAAAGGATGTGGCCCTTAAATATAAGAAGTGTGATATTTCTTCACCAATACCTCAGTTTAACATCTCATCCTGAAGGATGGTGCTTTTTGACAGTATAGTGTTCCCATCACTACACTGGGGCATTAGGACCCACACAGACCTCAGGGTAAGCACCCCCAGCTGGTCTCACTAACACCTCTTCCGGCAGCAACCTAGTTTTCCCAGGAGGTCTCCCATCCAGGTACAAACCAGGCTCAACCCTGCTTAGCTTCAGTGGGCTACAGAGTGATATGGCTACCGGCCATAGCGATAGTAAAGCCAGATAACGTAAAATTAAATTTGGTCAAAGTCCCAGTTCTTTCTTTGCATATTTATCTTGACTGCTATGCTCAGCTCTTCTTCCTATTTTATCTGTAGCTAGTCAGAAAAGCAGAACAGAACTGGTCTGATGTCAATGTGTAGTTCAAAAGCTGCCTACTATCTAATATTACATATTAGTACCTTTTGAATGGCTGCTTTCCCACTGACAGGCATTGTACCTATTTTATTTTTTCTAAGAATGGTGTTTGTTTTTTTCTTTGTCCCTCGGAGTCACTTCCTCATAAGACATGCATTTTAAGGCAAGCCAAGTATGTCACCAAGTATTTCCTTAGCAACTATTTGTAATTGTTATGTAGTTTCTCTTCCTTCTTTAATCGGTGTATTTAATCATGTCAGACATCTCTAAAGCAGGTCACAGTGTGTTTTACTCACTGATGCTACTCAGTTTTGCTGGTATAGGAGATCAAATACAGGTGTGTATGATTCTTAAGACACATGAATTTTGACTGTACCTCAGTCCCCATCCCAGTCTCTGTCTTATATGGCAAAGGTGATGCCTATAGGAGACAGAATCTCAAGCTGCAGTAATTATGAAAAAGCTCCAGATATGTGAAATTATTTAAATTAATCTGAAATAAAGTTTTCCTTTCATTTGTTCTGTAATACACCTTGTTTAACATAGCATAGAACCATAAGAGTCTGTATCTGCATCCACATGGAAATTTAAGGTTAATTTCATAGCTTGCCTTTTTTCAAATTAAATTAGATAATATATCATATTTACTATTTATTAGTATATGTAGCTCATATATATGATATATAGTATATTAAAATAATAATATACATGGATTTAAGGAGTGGTATAATTAATGAAATTTATTTCATAAGTTTTAAAAAATATCATTATTACACGTGTTCATATTTTCAGATTAAATAAATAATGAAGGCATGATGAAACGTTTCCAAGAAAGATTTAATGTGACCTTCATAATACAAAAAGATGTTCCGCATCTGCCCATTGCTTTAAGAACCAGTGCATTTTGAATTCCTGTCATCCGCAGTTGAATGGAGTGTCTTACTACACTGAGACATGACTTCTTATCCCTAATCCCATGAGCCTCACTTCTTGAACACTAGACACATGCAGTTACACACAGCAGATGCACTGTCCTAACAGTCATTAAAAAATAATCACTAACTCCTCACTTGATCAGAGGCAGCAGTTTCTTCATTGGAGCGTCTTCTGGATACTTCATGCTTAATGCTATATATTTTTAATAAAAACTATTTGTAAAGACATTGTGTATGTGTGTGTGTAAAAGAATTGTATATTTTATTGTATATTTTGTATATTTTACACTGTGTGTGTGTGTGTGTGGTGTGTGTGTGTGTGTGTGCGTGCATGTTTTATTGCATATGTCTGAATTTCATGCGATGAATTTTAAATTGCCCTTCTCACAGATCCATCTAAGTTCATAATTGCATAGAACATCAGCCCACCCTGATGCATAAGACATGACACAGTTTTCTTTGCTATGTCCGTTTGGCTCTCCAGATGCCCAGAACCTACAACAACAGACTAGAATTAGATGCTCAGTGCTGCTTTCTGACTGTGAGAATCATTTATTAGATAATAGTTAAATTCAGTGATTTCTCACTCAGAGGTCAGTGGGCTGCCGTCAACCCATTTCCATATGCCTTCCACATTACTGTCAGTCAGACCAATCCAGACTTTTTCTTAAATCTTCCTAACAAAATCCTGAGCAGATGATTGGTTTATAGCATAAAGATAATTGATCAAAGATGGCAATATTTTATATCATAAGATTAATAACAATTTTCTGGCTATTTATCAACTTGTTTCACTCACTTGTTCCTCTCTGTTGTTTATGATGATCAGATCTGCTCCTTTCTCCATACAGTATCTTTCACTATCAGTCCAGGTCTTCTTCTCAGAGGAAATGAAGTCAAATTTGGATTGATGGTAAATCCATCCATCTGTAACAACAACCAGTTCAACTATTGGGTTGCACTAAAATAATACATGATGTACCCTGTAAAACATTATTAATATAGTTTATGATTACCCATTTCACGAATACTATCCCAAAGTTCCCTTTTCTCTTGATTTAACTGTTCTCTTTGTTTAGCCAGGTCTTCTGTGTAGTTTGTGTTCGTTGTGTGGATGTGGACACACAGCACTATGACTGCAGTCAGCAGAAGAACACACAACAGCACCAAACACACTGCAGCTGCTCTGTAGTTTCTGATCCTCACTGAAACGAAGAAGACAGATATGAATAAATAAACGTTTCGTATTATCACTTGTGACTAAAAAGTGTGTGTTTTTGAAGTCCGACTTCGAATACAATTGTTCCCAGTGCCCATCACAAAATTTACCCCCCAAAAATTCACAGTAGTACTTAAGGGTGCATACTACTACTCTAAGGTACTAATAAGTGAGTTTGAGTTTGCTTTCACGTTCACGTAAATCGTGCCAACCAAACCCATGCCCCCTCTGTAGGATGTATGTATATAGGAAGTCTTGGGTTCAGTAACTTGGTGTGCTTCAGCTTCTGGGTCCACATGACAGCTTTCACATTAGCAATTTTGTGTGCCGTGTGAACCATGATTTGTTTAGACCTAAACTGCCGGTTGTTATTATAATGAAATGTGTCTCAGTACCTGTGTTTTGAGGTGTTCGGTATCTCTTGGTGTCCAAGTGCTCTCTTTCTGTCTTGACATCGCTAATGTTGATATCCATCTCTTCATATTCTCTTTCCATCCCACATTTCCCAGAAATGTTCATATTGCCAGAATAAGACATATTCAGTTTGCTAGAGTTGAGTGTGGACCACTCTGAACTTCTGCTTTTTGTCTTTCACTTTTATAAGGCACCACTGTGGTCATGTGATATCTTGTTCAGGCACTGAATTTTGGTTGTATTACACCAGCCATGTACCAAAACTACATCACATCAGCAGGCTGCTGGTAATTAGGCCTCGTTGATTCCAAACACAAGCAAACATTGAAGTACAGATGTGATGTGGTGACATGAACCCATTTGCACAGCTTTTTAAAGGGATGGTTTACCCCAAAAAATTACAATTCTGTCATCATTCTGTCAAGTTGTTCCAACAGTGTATAAGTTTCCTTATACAGGAAACTGATATTTTGAAGAGTGTTAATAGCAGCTTCTCTAAAGCACCTCATCTTCTCAGGGACGGCAGCACTTTACCTGCGAGGACACCAGCATATGTGCTAGGACTGCCAGTTCCGTCATTACCACACCCTCCACAAATGTAGTTTTTCCTCATTTATAATACTATATATTTTTTTACTTGTTTGCATGCTTGAATTATCAGTGAATTAAATTGATATTTTAGTATACTGAAGTTTAATGATTTGATAGCGTATTGTATTTTTTAATAAAAAATATACAATTAAATGCTTGCTTATTTGCAGATAAATATATATAAAAAGTCTGTACTAATCTTAATTACAAGTGTTGGCAAGAATAAATAATCAACATAGTTGATCAATTAGTACTTTTTATTTTTAAGTACATTTAAAAATCAAGTACTAAAGTGTGTGTGTCTGTGTCAGAGAAGGAGCCAGAGTGGGTATGAGGTGGAAATTGTTCTTGGACCTGGCAACCCTGGGTTTGGTAAAGTACGTAATAAAGAACTATAATAGCAATTACCCAATATATTCCCAAAATATACTGTGCCTGCTCTCTGTTCCTCTTTTTCTCATTTAGTCATCGAAAAACTTTCTGAAAAACTTTCACTTATAGAACTAGCTGTGTGTGTTTCAAAGTGAACTACCTTTGTATGCGATCTACATACATAGGTAAAGTGTAGTTCTACCAAACATATATTTACTTGCATAGACACTGAAATGTACAATACTGATGTACTAACAACATCTCAACTAAAATATTTAAGTATGAACAACTTTACAGATTTAAATGTGTACAAATCCATTTTTATAAATATTGACATTGTGGCATTAATATTTATATTTTATTGTATTTGCTTGTCATATCAATGACAATTTCAGTTGCATTTATTAAACATTTTACTCACTGACTTAATATGAAATGATAACATTTTGTTCTGTTCTATGATTTTTGTTGGGAACTCGTTTCGAAGGATTATATAATGTTAAACAAGAATATAATTTAACATCTTAAAATGTATAACTTCATAACAGGAACAATACATTTTGAATGTTTTTGTTTTTTAATTGTTGCATATTATTATTAAAATGACTTATTATGAGGTCACATGCGCTGAAGAAAAATTTACTTGTTTTAGTAATTTCTTCTCTCTCTCTCTCCTACACTTAGTTGTTCCTCTTTGTTGTTTATGCTGATCAGATCTGCATATCTGTAACTGAATTTAGAGTATAACCATCCATCTGTAAACACAATCAGTTCAATCAGTCACAATCAGTATTTGCTCATTATTCCCAACAACACTGAATTAAGAAACTTGTTTTTAGTTAGTGTTTAGTTGCAGCAGTTCAAGATTACCTGTTTCATTGCTCTCCTGATTAAACTGCTCTCTCTGTTTAGTCAATTTATCATTCTTGAATTTAAATTAATCTCTTGAATTTTTCACATTTATGTTCTTGAGTAGGTCTTCTTGAGTAGCTCTTTCTTTTACCATGTAATTAATCTTGCTTAGTAGCTGGTCTCTTTCTTCCATGATGTGTTTGTCTTTGGTTTGCAGCAGGACAATGTTTGTAAAGACTTGAACACAGCACTGTGACTGCAGTCAGCAGAAGAACACACAGCAGCACCAAACACACTAGACCACTTCCTGAAGATGACCGATATGATTTTAGTTGACTGAATGTGCAAACTGTGACATTTTTTTTTTTTTACTATTTGTTCGTTATATAACAGAAATGAATTTGATTACCTCTATGTTGAAAGTGGCTGATATGTATTTGTCTCTGTCCTGAGGTCATGACCTCTCATACTGTCACAGATACCCTGCATCATCCCCAGTCTCTCTCTGTCCATGTCCTGAATCTCAGCCCTGCTCACACTCTCATAAATAACCTCAGATCTCTAATCTTGTGTAGTCGATCATTGTAACTCTGTGCTCATACTGAATGTTGTTCTTCTATACGTCTGTTTACAGTTTTGTAGTTCTGCTTTGCTGTTAACAGCAGTTAGAATGAAACAGCAGCACACACATGTTCTCAATGTGTGAAGTCTAAAAGGATGTAACCCTTAAATACAAGAAGTGTGTTATTTCTTCACCATTAACATTATCGAACAGAAGTTCTAAATTAGACAAGTTTCCTCATAGTTCTACACAGTCTGCAATTGGCCAGATAAACCAATAGTCCCGGCGTTAAAAACTTGAACACACGACACGGCACTATGACTGCAGCACTATAACTCTTCCTCATACTAGGCATGCATTTTAAGACAAGACATCTAATTGACCATTTGTAATTGCTACAAAGTTTCACTTCCATTTTTTTATCTGTATGTTTAATCATGTCAAGCCTCTCTAAAGCAGGTCACAGAAATCAAATGTTCTACAGGTGTGTATGTGATTCTTAAGAAACACTGACTGGAGTTACAGGACTGACATTGCCCAGTGTGGAATGACACATTAATACAACTGTAAGTTAAAGAAATCAAGACTTTAATACATAATATGGCAAAACAAATATTAACTTAATATTATTTATTAGCTATATATATATAGAATACTGTATTATAATATTATAAAATCTGGGGGTTTCGGAAGAGTAAACCCTCTTATTCATGTCAAAAATACTGCGAGTAAACTTGTATATCATGGTATGTGATACTTTACAAAGCTTTTCTCACAGATCCATTTATATGCAGTATTACATTGATAATCATACCACCCTGATGAATATGACACAGCACAGTTCTCTTTTCTTTGTCCATTTTGCTCTCCAGACACCCAGGACCTGAAACAACAGATCAGCATTAGATGTTCAGTGCTGCTTTCTGTGTGATATGATACTGACTATGAGAATCATTTATTACATAACAATCAGTTCAGTTCAGTGATTTCTCACCCAGGGGTGCAGCCGTCAATCCATTTCCATCTGCCCTCCACATCACTGTCAGTCAGACCAATCCAGACAAATGTGCTCTCAGCAATACTTTTGACAAAATTCTAGAATAAATTAGGAAGACACGCATTAGAGCTTTTCACACTGTGCTTAACTCTTGGTTATCATCATTATAAACCCCACTTTTATCCTTGATAAAGGAACATTTCAAACTTAAATTTAAAGTGGAGCAGGGTTAGCACTGCTTTTGTATTGTTAACTCTACATTGCAGTGCTCAAGTCACGTGTCTGCGGCTAGATGCTTAGCAATGGACACCCAATCAGAACTTGTATCATCAGAAAACATGTGTGACCAGAAATATATCAACATCAGCTTAGCATTTCTTGAATAACCATTCTTTATGCTCAGAGAAATACCACAAATTGCATGAAAACCACATACAAACAATGTATTGTCATAATCATGTATTTATTGGCTTTGTTTTTCATTGCTAGAAATGTTTCCGCTTTCAGCCTCCATACAGAATGGACAGATGCTGCCTTTTAAGTGTACAAACTCGTGCACTAAAAAATGCTTGGTTAAAAACAACCATTTCTGGTTTATTTAGCAACCCTGCGCTGAGCAAATATTGGAAAGAACACATGTAGGGTTATTTTGACCCAGCGTGTTGGGTTTTATACATTAACCCAGTGGTTCCCAACCCTGGTCCGGAGGCACCCCAACACTGCACATTTTGCATATCTCCTTTCTGTGACACCAATTTCAGATCTTGGAGTCTCTACTAATGAGCCAATGACCTGAATCAGGTGTGTTTGATTAAGGATACATGCAAAATATGCAGTATTGGGGTGCCTCCAGGACCAGGGTTGGGAACCACTGCATTAACCCATTAGTTGAGTTGTGTTTGACATAGTGCAGGGTCAGTCAACCTGATATCAAAGGTTTTATTTATTTATTATTTTTGAGTTATGACAAAATGGCACTCTAAAATCTTTGTTATATATACTAGAGAGGAACAGTTCATTCTCCTCTTGGCATCTCATCTGTCTGACATTTAAGACATTTCATTTTCAACCCGTCAAACACATAGCACGACCACAGCTGCGCAGTTGTAGTCAGTGGAGCACACAGAAACTTTGTTACATATAACAGCAATGTAGTGTCGTGTTTTAGCCTTGGTCACGCATTCGTTTGGCGAGAAGTGAAACTTCCACGGTGGTGCCGGCGCGCCGTTCTCTTTGAGTGTAGATCCAGTGTAGGCTAGCATTACAAGCAGGCGTTAGCTGCGATGTACATGTATATAAAAAGATGAAATGTGAGACTACAATCGCTTTCCTATTTATACAGTAAAAATCTGGAATGCAGTGTAATGCAAACCTTAATTTCATTCTGGAAGTTTCCCATTCAAGTTTTCTCTCAGGACAGAACACAAAATGGCCACTAAAAATGTATCCAGCTTTAACTGGTTTGGCACAGTTTACCCAACATTGGGTTACACTGACCCAGCGCTGTGTAGGTTTGTGAGGGGGTTCATCATTTGCATTGAGAGTAAAAAATTACTCAGCAGCTGAGTTACAGAAAAACTACCCAGCACTTGGGTAAAAATATTTAAAAATAAAGATATAAATAATAATAACAATATGAATGACCCAACTGCGAACCCAGCATGTACTCCAAATCAAGCTTCATTTGTATGAATGTTGTGAGGTAATGTTTGTTTTTTTTTTTTCCTCCCACATTAGTTGGAACAACTTAGAAGTAGTTTAAATAAAACAAATGATCTGTAAACCCAAATTACTACAAAATGATGAAAAACATTCATTTCTATCAAGTATATGAGTCACTTCTTCAGCCTGTCAGGTGCTATATTTATCCAATCATTGCTGTTGACATTGCAAATAAGAACATTAACCCAGGGTTAGGAATGTAATCATTAAGCCCGGGAAAGTATAAGCAGTGTGAAACGTGAAACATGATGACCCAGGATTCAGTTTACCCAGAGTTGAAACACCCTTTTGTTCTTACTTCCAAATAGATATAAACATCATTTTAAGAAAATATATTATTTTTCAGTACTGCTTTTCCTCCACTCCACTCTTTCACTCACTTGTTCCTCTCTGCTGTTTATGATGATCAGGTCTGCTCCTTTCTCTGTACAGAATTTTCTGCTCTCAGTCCAGCTCTTACTCTCAGAGGAAATGAAGTACAAACTAAATTTATAATATAACCATCCATCTGTAAACAACAGTTCAGCTAATTATTTATTCCAACTTACACTGAAGTATGGACAAACTATATTTCTTGTTATAGTATATTGATAAAGTTCAAGATTACCTGTTTCATGAAGACTCTTCACCAGTTCATTTCTCTCCTGATTAAACTGCTCTCTTTGTTTAATCAGGTTGTCATTATTGATTAATAATCCATTTCTTTCATTTGTCATGTTTATGTTCTTGGTTAGTAGCTGGTCTCTCTCTTCTGTGAGGTTGTTAATCTTGGTTAGTAGCTGGTGTGTCTCTTCTCTGTAGTTTGTGTTCTTTGTATGGATGTGGACAAACAGCACTATGACAGCAGTCAGCAGAAGAACACAGAGCAGCACCAAACACACTGCAGCTGCTCTGGAGCTTCTGATCTTCACACAATCACTTCCTGAACACCACAGACATAATGTTAGATGACTGAACACTTGAAAACTGATGTTTTTAAACAAAGAAATTAATGTGATTACCTGTTTGCTGAAGTGGTTGGTGTGTGTTTGTCTCTGGCAAGAAGTTATGACCTCTCACACAGTCTGCACTCTCATAGATAGCCACCATCATCTCCACTCTCTCAGACTCAGTTCTGATCACATCGTCGTAAATATCATCATACATTTCTGCGCTTTTACAGTCCCGTTCATTTAAACTGTGCAAATGTTGAATGTTCTTCCTGTGTCATTCACTCCACATTGGCTTTTCTTTCCCCATTTAGAATGTAGTAGCAGAGTGAAACTGATCTGAGATCGATGTGTGAAGTTCGAAAGGATGTGACCATTGCAACTTCTGCCCATTAGAGTCAACAAATGGGAAATGCTATGTTAGATTCCTCATCACTCTCCACAGTCTGCTATTGGTCAAAGCAACCAATAGTCCCGCCCCAAGCACACACTATTGTTATTTTTAGTTACAGTTTTAGTTCAGTGGCAGTTCAAGATGACCATTGTCATTGAGAATGCCTAGTCAATACCCACAGGCTAAAATGAGTTCCCACTCCACACTGAATGTGATTTTGAGGGGGCCCCATAGCAAATTCTGTGCAATGGACCCAGAATCCCTAGCGATTCCACTGCTTTAAGTCCTGCAAGTTGAAGGTGGGGCCTCCATGGATTGGATTTGTTGGTCCAGCACATACCATAGATGCTCAATTGGACTGGGATCTTTGGAGTGTGGCAGGGTGCATTATCCTGCTGAAAGAGGCCATTGCCGTCAGGGAGCACTATTGCCATGAAGACGTGTACGTGGTCTGCAACAATCTTTAAGTAGATGGTATGTGTCAAAGTAACATTCACATGATGCCAGGACCCAAGGTTTCCCAGCAAAACATTGCCCAGAACATAACACTGCCTCCACCGGCCTGCCATCTTCCCATAGTGCATCTGCTGCCATCTCTTCCCCAGGTAAATGACATACAAGCACCTGGCCATCCATCAGATCTAAAAGAAAATGTGATTGATCAGACCAGGCAACCTTCTTCTATTTCTCCACGGTCCAGTTCTGATGCTTACATTGTAGGTGAAATTGTTTGTCTGGGGGAATTTATGGAACTGGGGGGATAGTATAATTGGTGTAAAAATATATAAATAAATGAATAAATAAAAAATGTGCGTGCAATAAAATTATAATACGTTTGTTTACTGTATTTTGCTCATAATTTAAAAAATGCAGATGTGTGTTCATATTTTTAGATAAAATCAAATATATATGTACTGTAAAGGTTGAAAATAAGCAAATGTAAATAATGGAGTCATGATAAAAAGTTTTCAAGAAAGTGTTAATTTAGCGTTCATCATACAAAAAAAAGTTGAAATACATACATACATAAATGCATGAACTAATGCCACAGTGCTCTTCTACAGCAACTTCCTGATTAAGACAGACATGGTAGTAAATTAGTTTTCGTTCTGTTCTTCCTTTCTTTCTCATATTAGATCAGCATAGACAGAGAAAATGTGCGAGCAGGAATCAGGTTAGAGATTCTCTAGAAAATGTTTGGTTGGTTAAAGTTGGTTAAAAATGAGAGGAACACAATGAACTCACTGTAGCTGCTCTGGAGATTCATTTCATGACAGGTAATATGTTACCTAAAGCTCTTCTCCCTGATTATTTTAAAAGCACTATTAATGTTTTATATATTTTTTATTTATTTAATTTTTCCTATTTTGTTCTTCATGAACTACTCTTCTTTGCTTTCAATTCCAGTTTGAATAAAATAGCAGAGTGAAAATGATCTTAGATCATTGTGTGAAGTCTAAAAGCATGTGGTCAAGATACAAGTGTTTTATTTCTTCACTATTAGCATCAACAAATGGAGGTACTAAATTAGACATGTTTCCTGATCACTCCCCAACCGAAAGTCCTGTCCCCAACACACACCATTAGTTGAGTCAGTGTCAGACTGGTCAAGATGCTCATAAAAACAGTAAATTAATTTTATTTTTGCCACATTTGCCTGATGAACTCCTCATTTGGATTCATGTTGTAATGTAAGGTGAACTCAAAAAAGAGGGAGAGCTGGATCCAAACGCAGTGAGTTTAATGAGCAAAACAAAAATACAAATGAACTCAGAAAACATCAAGGTAACAAATCCAAGCCGGAGGAACGAGCACATCAAACACACAGCCTTACAGGACAAGACTCGACAAAAAAGACCGGAAACTCTAAGGTATAGGCAGACACAAATGAGCAAAGAAGACACACCTGGGAACAACAGAAAAAACTACAAACTGACTACAAAAGTGCAGCAGACAGGAAGCAACATAAACGTCCACATACAAAACAGGGAATATGCGACACATGTATTAAATAATATTTTAATTATGACATCATCCTTGATAGTTTAGTCACTGTCACTATAGTTACTGTCATCATTTATTACTATCGTGAGAATATTAAAGAGGCATATCTTTAGTTATTTGTTCATAA
Organism: Sinocyclocheilus anophthalmus; assembly: GCA_018155175.1. Taxonomy (NCBI): domain Eukaryota; kingdom Metazoa; phylum Chordata; class Actinopteri; order Cypriniformes; family Cyprinidae; genus Sinocyclocheilus; species Sinocyclocheilus anophthalmus. The sequence goes on from JADLZN010010995.1 coordinate 144,296, forward strand.
TGAGAGTATTTGATTAGCTCTTTGAGATGTTGTTTGAACAGGACAATTCAGAGTAACATCTGTATGGAAATATGATTGCCAACCCTAAATACTGACATTCATGCACACCAATCAATCAACCAATCAGTCAATCAATACAGTGCAAAGTAAAGTATGTTTACTTAAAACTTGATTTATTTTAATGTATCTTTTGACACAAAAGCTTCTTTGCATAATTACAAAATCAAATTATTAATCAGGCTAAACTAAAAAAATTGTTATGGCATACAAGACTATATGTTTGACTTATTTCATATATTGGTTGTTGAATTAATATGTAATTAATTTATTATTTTCTTAAAAGATTTTGTTCTCACAGATCCATCTAAAAGCATCATTACATGGATAATCATACCACCCTGATGGATAAGACACAACGCAGTTCTCTCCTCTCTGTCCATTTGGCTCTCCAGACCCCCAGAACCTGTAGCAACAGATCAGCATTAGATGTTCAGTGCTATTTTCTATGTGATATGATACTGCCTGTGAGAATCATTTATTAGATAACAATCAGTTTAATTCAGTGATTTCTCACCCAGAGGTCAGTGTGCTGCCATCAACCCATTTCCATCTGCCCTCTTCATCACTGTCAGTCAGACCAATCCAGAATTCATTACCACGGGAAACCTTTTTTGCAAAGTCCTAGTAGAATAAACCAGGCATGCAACTTCCAAATAGACATCCACATACCATATTAGAAAATATATAGGCCTACTCTTTTCCTCCGCTCTCTTTTTCACTCACTTGTTCCTCTCTGTCGTTTATGATGATCAGATCTGCTCCTCTCTCCATACAGTATATTTTGCTCTCATTCAAGGTCTTCTTCAGTGAGGAAATGAAGTAAAAGCTGAGGTTAGAGTATAACCATCCATCTGTAAACACAACCAGTTCAGCTATTAGCTCAATATTCCCACCTACAGTACATTGAATAATGAAACATTAGTAATAGCTCATTGCTTAGTTGCAGCTCAATATCACCTGTTTCACTGAGAATCTTCCGCAGTTGATTTCTCTCTTGCTTGAACTGTTCTCGTTGTTTAGTCAGGTTGTCATTATTGATTAATAATCCATTTCTTTCATTTGTCATGTTTATGTACTTGGTTAGTAGCTTGTCTCTCTCTTCTGTGAGGTTGGTGATCTTGGTTAGTAGCTGGTCTTTCTCTTCTGTGTAGTTTGTGTTCTTTGTGTGGATGTGGACACACAGCACTATGACTGCAGTCAGCAGAAGAACACACAGCAGCACCAAACACACTGCAGCTGCTGTGCTGGAGCTTCTGATCTTCACTGAATCACTTCCTGAAGATGACATATATGAAGATAACAGTTCTTAATTTCTACACCCAATACAATAAAAGTGTGTTTGTATTTGTACCTGTGTGTTGAGGTGTTTGGTTTCTCTTGGTGTGTCTGCCCATATCCCATGTTCTATCAGCGTTTATATTGGCATAAGTACTCGCAGACATTTTCGGGTGGCTTGCCCTCAGTCGTATAAATGATGGAAGCTGTCTCTGTCTGTCTGCTCTTAGCAGATGAGCTGAAAATGTTTCAAAGTATAACAGCATGTCATATCCTGTCTGCTTATACCAATTCCATTTGCATACCTAAAAAGGCATGCTGAAGGAAACAGTAACAGTCACATGATTTGGCGTTGCTTGGTTTAACACTTCGTTGTTATGCGCAACATCATCTTTGTAAGTAGTCAGATTAGCAGAACGGAACTGATCTGATGTCAATGTAAGTTCAAAATCACGTGACAAGCAACACTCAACAAAGCTACAAGTCAAGAAATGTTTAATAAGTTAAAAGTATTATCAGGCTTTTGAATGAAAATATACTCCTCAAAGTTAACATATTCCCTGTATATCTTAAAGTTCACCCTGTCCATCCATCAGATATGAGAAAAGTGATGCCTGATTTATGAATGAATCATTGCTGTTAGTCAGATCTTTTCAGTGAATCAGTTGATTCACAAAACGGATGCTGAAAACACTGTAGACAGTATGTGGTTTCTCTGTCCCTCAAATCCAGTTTCTAATACAAAGCCATTTTAATACAAGCAGTTCACTTTTCTTAGCTTGCCATTAACCTCTACACAACCACTTCCAGTGACAGTCTTTCTGTGTTCAGATGAACCTCATCGATCCTCACAGCAAAGAGATACTATTGGAGCATCTTGCTGAACTGTGAGCTTATAGCGTCTCATCACATACTGCTGCAGTTCTGAAGCTAGTTCATGCTAGTTCATGACCGGCTTCCTGATTATGATGTACATGGCGGTAAATGAGTTTCCGTGTTGTTCTTTCTCATATTAGATCAGCATTGACAGAGCAAATGTAAGAGGAGGAATCAAGTTAGTGATTCTCTATAAAACATACATTTGGTTGGTTATTGTCATCCAAGTATGAGAGGAGCACAACAAACTCACTGGAGCTGCTCTGGAGCTTCACTTTCTCTAATAGTCTGAATATTTCATCATGTCAAACCTCTCTAAAGCAGGTCACTGTTTGTTTTACTCTTGGACGCTACTCAGTTGTGCTGTTTAAGAGATCCAGTCCTCTACAGATGTATATTTGATTCTTAAGAAACACTTAAAACACTGACTGAAATTACAAGACTGACATTGTCCAGTGTGGTGTGACACAATAATACCCCTGTAAGTTAAACATGGCAAGACTTTAATGACACAACATTACAGCAACATGTAAAACAAAATACGAAATGTAAAAAAGGTTGAGGGTTTAGGAGTGGAAACTCTTTATTCATGTTAAAATACTCTGTATAAACATGTATTTCATGGAATGTGATACTTTACAAAACTCTTCTCACAGATCCATTTATATGGACCATTATTACACTGATAGTCATACCACCCTGATGAATATGACACAGCACAGTTCTTTAACCTGTGTCCATTTGGCTCTCCAGACACCCAGAATCTGAAACTACAGATCAGCACTCAATGGTCAGTGCTGTTTTCTCTGTGATTTGATAATGACTGCCAGAAGTATTTATTAGATAATAATCTGTTCAATTCAGGCTTTTTTCCTCACCCAGAGGTCATGTTGGTGCCATCAACCCATTTCCATCTGCCCTCCACATCACTGTCAGTCAGACCAATCCAGACTCCAGCACCACCAGAAATCTTGTTAATAAATTCCTAGTAGAATGAGCCAGGTAGACATTAAGTTCCTAACGTTCAAATAGATTTCCACATACTTTAAAGAAAATAACTCTCTTTCACTCACTTGTTCCTCTCTGTTGTTTATGATGATCAGATCTGCTCCTCTCTCTGTACAGTATCTTCTGCTCTCAGTCCAGCTCTTCCACTCAGAGGAAATGAAGTACAAACTAAATTTATAGTATGTCCATCCATCTGTAAACACAATCAGTTAAGCTATTTGCTCCTTATTCCCAACAACAATGACTTAATAAACTTGTTTTTAGTTATAGTGTTCAGTTGCAGTTCAAGATTACCTTTTTCATTGAGACTCTTCCAAAGTTCATTGCTCTCCTGAATAAACTGCTCTCTCTGTTTAGACAGGTTTATATTCTTGGATATGAATTCATCCCATTCTATTTTTGTGACATTTATGTTCTTGTCAAGTAGCTTGTCTTTTTCTTCTACCAGGTTAGTAATCTTGGTTAGTAGCTGGTCTCTCTCATCTGTGAGGTTTTTATTCCTGGTTAGAACCTGGTCTCTTTCTTCCATTATGTTTTTACCCTTGGTTTGCAGCAGGTCGATGTTTGTAAAGACTTGGACTCACAGTACTATGACTGCAGTCAGTAGAACACACATCAGCACCAAACACACTAGAGCTGCTCCGGAGCTTCTGATCTTCACTGAATCACTTCCTGAAGATGACAGATATTAATTTTTTTTTGTTTGTTTTTACTACTAATATGACTAAAATGTTTATGTTAGTTGGTATTCTAATGAAATGAGTCGCAGTACCTGTATATTGAGGAGTTTGGTTCTATGTTCCTGTCCTGACATCATGACTCTTTATAGTATCTGCATCGGTGTCACTGTTCATCTCTTCTCCATCTCTGCTGTCCATTTCCCATATTTCATCAGTGTTTATATTGCCATAAATACTCTCTGACATTTTCAGTCACTATGAATCAGTTGTGAAATGATAGACACTGTTTCTTCTCTACAGTCATCTGCTTTTTGAGACAGTACTTTCAGCAGATGAATGTTTCAGCAGTCCAAAGTATGTCAAAGAACAAGAGAATGTGTGAAGTCTTGTGTGTTCATACAAATTCATTTGCATAGCAACCGTAACTCAAAAACATTAATAGTCTTGATAAAGGGTAAAGTTGAAATCACATGGTTTGGTGTCACCTCGGTTCAGCACTTTATTGCTCTGTTCCTAGAAGCTCAGAGCAACAGAAATAGCTACCAAATTCAAATTGTGTATCAAATGTTTTTCTGCGGTGGTTAAAGTGAATGTATTGGGCCTCTCTCTCAAAACTTTCAAAGCAAAACCACTGCTGACTGACTAGCTGCTTGCAGGTTTGAAACTCCTGACACTTAAAAAAACGAGGTTACCCTGACCAGGGGCATTGGACAGGAGGTAATGGTGAAACAGTTCCAGGGGGGCCTAAAGCAATAACCTGTACAGGAGGCCCAGAATCCCTAGTGGTGCCCCTGATGGTGAGGCACTTGCAATGAAGGTGAATTGGGCCAATGATTTTCCACAGAAGCTGTTGGTTTTAACTACTAACAGCATATGCACATTTCTCTGAAGGTTCTTTGAGGACAAGTCATGGCTACAATAATGTGCGAGGACATCCTCGAAACACACACACAACAAACACCCACACACACACACAAAGGCTAACAGGCTGACAAGCGGTTCTTTGTGGCGGTCAAGGTGCTATATAGCACCCCTGCCATACAACAGTGTATTTCCTGAAGATAACGTGGTTATCAACCTTTTTGCCCCCAAGGCCCCCTATAAGCAAACATGTAAGGTCCACCACACAAGACTTTTTGACCTCAGAAAAGCATAAAAGTGATTCAAAACAGCTTTTGCCATTCCTATTCATAGCAAACATATGAGAGTAGAATAACAAATCTAAAATCTAAGGAGGAGAACGGGGTTCCTCTTATGGTTCTACATAGTACCATTTGACAAATATGCTGTATAGCACCTTTAAAGATAGGTGCTATATAGCACTTAAAGTGGTTCCTCTTAGCGTATGAGCCATTATTACATGTCTTTGTGGAATATTTGATTCTGATTGGTTAGTTCCAATATTCCAAGGTATATTATCCCTCGATAACAACCGGTAAAAGCTAATAACACAGGCTCATCCGGGTAACTGAAGCCGGCTCTATACTCTTGCTAGTAGCTGTTTTTCTTCGTGGAAGCTTTGTGTTTGGTTAGCTAATAAAATAATAAAACCAATGCACGATTAGTGGTGTACACTTATTTAATTATGTCATCCTGTTATCACTATGGACTCGCTCTCTCATTTCATACAAATGCAACTGCTGTCTTCACAGAGCTGTAATAAAATAATTTCAACTCAAATCAATAATTCATGTCCATTTTATTTATTTTGTTAAGTAGCCATGTAATAAGCAGGATAAGTTTCATCCAGCCTGTTGTTATCGCAGAATAACCACCTCTAGGGTGATACAAGACCCCTCTGCTTTGTGCCGGGGTCCTGATCACCCTGTCGGGAGTTATTCTGCGATAACAACCGGCTGGATGTACATTATCCCTTACATGAACCACTCCTATGAATGAATGAACATAGGAGTGAATGAATGAACAGCAGCATTTAACATCTGCGGTGCTAAGTAGAAATAAGGGTGCAACACAAACTGGTGTGCCACACTCTGTTATTCATTCACTTGTTCCTCTCTGTTGTTTATGATGATCAGATCTGCTCCTTTCTCTGTACAGTATCTTCTGCTCTCAGTCCAGCTTTTCCACTCAGAGGAAATAAAATAAAAACTGAACTGATAAATCCATCCATCTGAAAACAAAACCAGAACAAAACCTTCCTAAGAACCAAAACCAAAGTCCACAAAAATACTGAGCATGTAAATTATTATTAAAAAAATAGGATAAAAATAACAAATTATTTCCATGTTTTTCCTGCAAAAAATATGTTTTATTATCTATAGAAAAAAATTATTTCTCCCACTATCTCTCTACAAATGGACAAAAGAAAATATCTTGTGCATATCCCAAGCATCCATTGCATATATTTGCAATGGATTGCCCCCCCCTAAAATATTATTAAAAACCACGCTGTGAATTGTAAATAACAAGGTTTTATACCTTTTTTTAAATAATGTGTAGAGTAGTAAAACAACACAAACAGGCAAAATGCGTTGAGTTTTAAGTTTAGGAAACATTGACGCTCCCATCCCTTGCCTCACAATGCATTGGTCCAGATGCCTGCTTTCCTCTTTTACATCACCCACACACACACACACACAAGTCCGGTGAGAGAGAACAAAGTCAATAGTTGTGGAAGTCCAGTAAGTAAGGCTGTCAAGGCTACTTACATTTCACTTAAACAGCGGATGAAGTGATTATTTTCTCTTTAAAACAGATGATGCCAATGTATTTTCCGACGAGTCCGCTATGTTAGCAATAAAGTTACCTGCTTGAGGGAAAGGGTTGGCAGGTTTTCATAACAAAAACCGTCCAATTGCTACTCAAAACTATCCCAAACTATATATACATAACATACACACACACACAACCACACACCACACACACACACACACAAAAAACAAGTAGATAGAGCTTTAAATAAAAAAGAAGATACATAGATAAAGTAGAATTAAAATAGAATAGAAAGTGCTAGAGTTTACATTTAGGGTTGTAGGGAACTGATTGTTGAAAGGGAATTGTTCACCCAAAAATGAAGATTTACTGAAAATGTACATCAGTAGGGATGTAACGATGCATCTTGAATCAGTTGAAAATCAATCAAAATATTAGATGATTCAAGTTGGTTGAGATGTTAAATGAATTACGATACAGTTGGGGGTGGGGGTCTATTATTGCAGGTATCTCTGAGGGGAACTTATGTCTCAGAAAAGTAGATATTTTATTTTCACTTGACTGTGTATAATGCATTTAAAGTAGTTTTAAGCACAGTGCGCTTTGTTTTACAGCGGGGTAACAAAGGAATTAAATGCTATATCGCGTGTCCATAGCGCCCCCTGCGTCGGATGAGTGGAGTGGAATTTGCATCCCTTTTTTTGTTCAGATAAGCAGGGGCGCGCGAGCGAGGGACAAGAGTGCATAGGGGGCCCCATAGGAAAAACAGTGCAATGAGCCCAGAAATCTTAGCAAGGCCACTGTAGTTATATTTTATGTAGTATAGTTTAACAAAGCCAAGTCAGACAAAATTTCAAAATTATACAATCTACTTTAAAACAAAAACTGCTCATGCAGCATGCTTGGACTGTGATTAAAATGCAGTGTGCTTAATTCATAGTAAAGTGTACATCAGGCAAGGCCTTAGTGTGTTGTATGAGTAATAGGACACAGGACCCTTTGTCTTGTCTCATTTGTCTTAAATCTCATTTTGTTAAAAATAAATCTTGAGAAAATTGTATCGTGAAATCAGTAACATGAATCGTATTGCATCATGAGATGAGTGAATCGTTACACCCCTAACCATCAGGCTACCCAAGATGTAGTTGAGTTTGTTTCTTCACCAGAACAGATTTGGCAAATTTGCAGTTTGAATCCTCTGCAGTGAACGGGTGCCATCAGAATAAGAGATCAAACAGCTGATAAAAACATCACAAGGAATCCACATAGTCCAGAAGCTGTGGTTGTAATAAACAAATCCATCATTAAGGCATTTTCTGTCCATAATAACACTTCTTCCAGTGAAAATGTCCATCTCCTGTTGTCCTCTTATATCAAAATCCACCATCATATTTGTTTTGAACTGATTTTGTTTTTGCTTGTAAACAGTAATTTATCTATTCATATTTCTTTCCCGGATTAATAATAATAATAATAATTCCTTACATTTATATAGCGCTTTTCTGGGCAGTCAAAGCTCTTTACATAGAAGGGGGGTATCTCCTCAACCACCACCAGTGTGCAGCATCCACCTGGATGATGCGTCGGCAGCCATAGTGCGCCAGAACGCCACCACACACCAGCTTACTGCTGGAGAGGAGACAAAGTGATGAAGCCAATCAGCAGATACGGGGATGATTAGGAGGCCATGATGGTCAGAGGCCAATGGGCGAATTTGGCCAGGATTCCGGGGTTACACCATACTCTTTTCGAAAGACATCCTGGGATTTTAATGACCACAGAGAGTCAGGACATCAGTTTAACGTCTCATCCGAAAGACAGTGCTTTTTTTTTTTGTCAGTATAGTGTCCCCGTCACTACACTGGGGCGTTAGGACCCACAAAGACCACAGGATGAGCACCCCCTGCTGGCCTCACTACACAAGATTACTTAATTGGAGAAAGAAGACACAATATTGTTGTGGATAGTGAACTAGACAGAAGCAACAGTTTGAAGATAATATATATATATTTTTTTATGTTTTAATGATGGATTTATTTCTCACAAACAAAATGTTAACTGATAGACTGGAGTTGTGTGGATTATTATGATGTGTATATCAGCAGTTTTTATTTTACTGTTTGAGTAAATTAAGCTAAATTTCTCCAAATCTTTTTTGAAACAAACTCATCTACATCTTGGATGGTCTGAATAAAATAATTTTTGGGTGAATCATTCTGGTTTTCGGATCTAAGTGGACTCATGAAGACCTCTACACTCAACCACTTCTAACTTCTAGCAGATAGTTTACTAATATATAGTGTACACTAAAAGTTACTGAGACCACAAACAAATGGCATGGAATGAAGAAACCTACCTTTGCTAGCAACTGGAAGCTGGTCTCTCTCGCTCAACCGATTTCCTTTTTCTATTAGCTCATCTCTCTCTTGTATGCAGTTTGTTCTTATTGTATGGATGTGGATGCACAGCACTATGACTGCAGTCAGCAGAAGAACACACAGCAGCACCAAACAGTTTCTGATCCTCTCTGAAATTAAAATGATATCTATAAAGATAAATGTTTCTTAAAATCTGTTATGTCTAAAATATGTATGTTAGGGGACTTTCACTCTAGACACATTTGTTGCGGTCCGAATTAAAATACAATTGTTCCCAGTGCCTTCCGCAACGTTGGTCTCAAGACCCATGCATTTGCATTCATCTTGTCATCACAAAATGTATGCCTAAATGATTCATAGTAGTACCTAAGGGTATTACATGTTACTACTTTAGGTACTAATAAGTGAGTTTGAGTTTGCTTTCACATTTATGTCATGCCACAGTTCAATTGCAACCGAACTCAGGCCACCTCCATAGGATGTATGTATATAGGAAGTCTTGGGTTCAGTAACTTGGTGAGCAGTTTTGTGTGCCATGTGAACCATGATTTATTTAAACCTAAACTTACGGTTGTTAATGAAATTAAATGAGTCTCAGTACCTGTGTTTTGAGGTGTACGGTATCTCTTAATGTCCGAGTGCTTTCTTTCTCTCTTGACATCACTACTGTCGATATCTTTCTCTTCATATTCTCTTTCCATCCCACGTTTCCCAGAAATGTTAATGTTACTGTAATAAGACATATTCAGTCTGCTGGAGTTGTGTGAGATTTTTGCTTTTAGTGGACTGTACCACTCTGAACTTCTGCTTTTTGGCTTTCACTTTAATAAGGCGGCACTGTGCTCATGTGATATTTTGTTCAGGCACTGAATTCTTTTTTTTCTGCCTATTTAGATGAAATGGTTAGAATGACAACATATTTTACCCCACTTGACATCTGTATTTTATAGGTAACTATTTTTTGCCTACATGGAACAGACAGATACAGTGGGTGTGATGTCAGGCCTCAGAGAGGCTTTTATGTAAAAATATAAAATGTCCCAAAATGGTGAATAAAGTGTTCAAATGGGGCAGTGTCCAAGACAAACAGGGGATCTGGTGTCTTTTCCATGCCGGAGAGTCATGAAGGCAGCAAGTGTTGAGGTGGTTCGGTGGCCTCCCTTTTCGGTCAGGGCCACGGAAGCCACAGGTATTCATTTTGGGTTCCTTGATATGTCTTTTTTAATTCTCAAAAACACTGCTGACTTGCATTTTATGAATCACCGAGGACCATGGTTTCAGGTAAAAATCTTCTTCACTGTTCTACTGAAGAAAATACATCTTGGATGGCCTGGGGGTATTAACGGCACATTTTCTTTTTTTGGGGTGAAATATATCTTTATTGACTAGTGTTGGCTAGAGTAAATAAGCTACATAGTTGATCAATTAGTACTTTTTTCTTTTTAGTAAGTGAAATTGAAAAGAAGTACTTTTACCGAGGTAATATTTTATTAGGGTATTTGTACTTTTACAGAAGTATTTGATTTCAGGGGCAGTTCTATGATTTTATCCACAGGGGGACTGAGCCCTCAGACAGACCATTAGATACTAAGATACGAATTACTTAAAAAAAAAAAAAAAAAAAAAAAACTTTATAGTGCTTGTGAAAACTGCTATAATGCTTTAAGTCCTTTACCAAAGAACATTTTCCAGCCCACTCCCACTCTCCGTTTCTGGCTCTCTACATTGCTGATATTTGTTATTGTTATATTGCAGGGGTGGACAAAGTACACAAATCAAATGGGCGGTTCTAGACCCTTTTTAGGTGGGACCCTTCAGCCCCCCTATCTGTCATCTCAGCCCCCTTAAAACTATCTGAACGATCGGGCCAGAGCCACTTCCTCAAGAAAGTTTATCGTGCTCGTGTTTTAAGGCTTTTTAGTTTAAACATTTAAGTGATTTTAAGCTATTCAAGCACAAGACGAAAGAGAAAGTGCGAAAGAGATCTCAATGCGGTGCTTGTGCACTGTCATAGATCGTCTCGACACCTAAAGCATGCACACAAGCAAGTTGTCTCTCAGATAGTAAGTGAATACCAAATTGAGATCTTTTTCACGTCTTGTGCAAATAGGCACAAAATGTGCTCTACAGCTTCCTGAAGTCACTTGCTGAACGCATCAGACATGATTACTGGTTTGTGACAGATATAGAACTGCCAGACACACTGTAATTGCATTTGATGTAGTAAATTACACTATGTAATTTGAATGTGCTATATTGATAATAATGAAGGACAACATCAGATGCAGACATTCAAAGATGTATAAACAGTTCAATAAACAAAGTTAATATTGAGGAACTTACAGTTTAGTATTGTTGTCACGGAATGCCAGAAGACAAAATTAGATAAATTAATTAAATTCAAACTAGTGATGTGACGTTCGACACCGAGGCTTCAAAGCTTGTATCAAAAAAACGAAACATCTCACAGTGAAGCACTGTACCGGAGCTTGATTCATGTTGCCAAAACCACGTGATCTGTGACGTCTGAAGCTTCGTTTTCACACACAACCACGTGACTGCTTCGTATTCTGATTCAAATAATGCGAACCACTTGCGCAGTTTCAAGTGTCCCTCTTTGAAAAGAATAAATCATAATACGAATAAATATTTGCATGTGTAGTTTTCTGCATGATCATTTTGTATTAATTCCTGGTTCACAGACACTTTAACTAACCAATGGTCTATGATAATCTTCCGTTATTTTGATCATACAGCCATGCCTATTTTCCCCACAAATTTATTCACAGCTGATGGCAAGGATAAAGCTAACAAAGCCGGCAGGCCAAGGAGCTTGGGTGGCGCTGGGATGGCCTCCGGGCCGGCAGCGGGCTCTAAAGTGGACTCTAAATGCTCCCGTACTGGAGCAGGCTCTGAAGTGGACTCTAAATGCTCCCGTACTGGAGCAGGCTCTGGAGTTGTCTCTGAAGACTCCTGGACTGGAGTGGGCTCTGGAGTGAACTCCAAAGCAGCCCATGCCCGCAAAACAGCCCAGAGGTTAAAGGCAAAGATGGCCTTCTTGATTACGGCAGCAGCATTGAAATTGGGCAGCTCTGTAACGATTTCTGAGACCACAGGAGTCGGGTCCTCCAGGACCACCAGACTCAGGACCACCGGAGTCGGGTCCTCCAGGACCCCCGGACTCAGGACCCCCGGAGTCGACTCCTCCACGACCACCATATTCAGGACCACAGAATTCAGGTCCTCCAGAACCACAGGACCTGGGACCACCGGAGTGGACTTAACTGCCCTCCTCCTTCTCACCCTCCGTTTCTCAGTGGGAGTCGGAAGGCCAGGGCTGGTGGGAAAATCCCTGCGGGAGGGTTCTAGTTGGCCTGGTTTAGCCCACTGACTTCGCCGACAAAGATACCTGACGAAGCCCAAAAGTCCAGAATCGCAAGTCCTTCCATCTCCCAATGGGACAAGGGATCGTCCAGGCACACATTAAAGAAATCCTTGAGCGCCCCATCATTGTATTCCAGTCTCACCGCGAAGGCCCAGAAGGTTTGGGCAAAGTCTCCTACCTCCATGCCCTGCTGACGTAAAGCCGTAAGAGTCCGGTGTCAAGCCATTCGCTCCTTCCTTGTGGCAGGAGGGGTAATCCGAAGGTCCATAGTCCCAATGAAGAAAAAAAACAAACAAAAAACTGCTGGATCTAGAACTGGCTGCAGTATTCTGTCACGGAATGCCAAGAGAAGACAAAATTAGATCCATGTGCAGTTTAATTAAATTCAAACAATAATCCAGAACAAAGCAAAAATGTGACAAAAGGTAATCCAAAACACAGGGTAACAGAAAACACAACGTAACGGGTACAATACTGCAGCAACAAAAGACAGAGTGAGCATGGTATAAATAGTGATGGGATAATGAGTAAATGACCTACAGGTGATGATAATCAGAACAGAATACTAGGCAAAGGACTATGGGAAATAGAGTTCATAGCATGTAACAGTGAAAGGGGAGAGCGCCATCAAGTGACCAGTCCAGGGCACAACAACCAGAAACTGTGACAATTGTAAGTTACTTAGTCTATTTTTACTCTCCCAAAGAAAATAGTTCCTAACAATGCCAAAGCAGAATAAAAAATTCCGCTTCTCAGAGCAACATCAGAATGAATGAACAAATGAATGTTATTGAAAGAATCATTTGAATGAATGATTTGATGATTCACTCTTAAAGACAGTATTCAGTGTATCAACTCATTTTAAAATGCTCCTCAGCGTGAGACAGCTTCTCATCAAATACTGCTGCTGTTCATTATGGCATTCGTTCATTACCAACTTCCTTCATTATCCGGGACTAGTTGTAGAGCTTTCGTTCTGTTTTTCTTCTCATATATATATATATATATATATACAGTATATATCTATATATATATATATATATATACAGGTAAATGTAAAAATAGAAAGGCGGTCTGTGGGTTGACCTTTGAAAGGGGAAAAAAAACTTATATATATATAGTGTGTGTGTGTGTGTGTGTGTGTGTGTGTGTTTAAGATAGTCAGTGTACAGTTCAGATAATAAATTAATTCGGAATCGGTGATAAAACCTCTAACGAGTAAAACATGTTTTGCTCTGTGTATTTTTATTTATGAGGAGGATGACTCGAGTTAGTGACTCCCCAAAAACATAAACAGATGGTTAGTTATTGTCTGTAACTTTAACTTAAAATCCTATAATAGCATCAGAAGAACACAGCAGCTCCAAACACACTGGAGCTTCTGATCTTCACACAGTCACTTTCTGAGCACCACAGATATGATGTTAGATGACTGAACGTGCAAACGGTAAAAAAATAACTAAAATTAACATGATTACCTGTGCGCTGAAGTGGTTTGTCTCTGTCCTGAAGTCAGGATCTCTAACATGATCTGCATTCTCATAGATAACCACCGTCATCTCTGCTCTGTTCGTCTTCATTGCCTCAGACTCCTGACCAGAGTCCTGATCACATCATCATAAATATCATCAAACATTTCTGCTCTTTAATCGTGAAACATTAAACGATTTAGTTTCTTTGTTCCTGTGTAGATGTGATGTCATATGATACCAGATTCTTAAAAGTTTTTGTCACAGAAGTTCTCCTCAAACAAGAAAAAATATATGACTGGACTTGATTTTGTTCGTCAGAAACTGATTGGATGATTGGATGTGATTGACACCCACCCTCCCACTCTCACGCCAGTAAACACATCATCAGAGAAGAGATGTAATAGCAAGAGGGAGGGGAAGTTTTTTTAAATGATGTGCAATTTAAATGATGAATCATTTATAATAAATACATAAATATTCAGTAAAAATAAGTATTGCCATTATGGTGATTAAGTTATGTCATATGTAAAGTAAATCTATAAACTTCTATAAAATGACTATAAATTATTATTACATTATTAAAGGGGTCATATGATGCTTTTTTAAAGACCATTATTTTGTGTATTTGGGTAAACAGAAGATGTGACATGCTTAAATTCAAAAAAAAACACATTAGTTCAAAATACTGTACATCCTTGTAGGTCCTCTATGCCCCGCTCTCTCAAAGCTTAGTTTCTACAAAGTCCCTCCTCCGACAGCGCAGTCTGCTCTGATTGGCCAGCCGGCCCAGTGCATTGTGATTGGCCGAACACAAGCACTCGCTGGAAATGTACCCTTACCATAATCGCGAGCTTCTTTTATGAACCATAATTCATAAAAGACAAATAGTTGATTTAACCTTAACTGATATTAAGTGTGCACTGCAAATGTAAGCATTGGTCATTGGTTTTTTTTTTTTTTTTTTTGTTTTTTCATTTCGGCAGTCGCTGTTTTATTACAGCTGTCGTCGTAATTTTTTTTTGGCAATGGCAGCAGGTATGTGATCAAATTTCAAATTGGAGCCTGTACTCCATCGATTCTGACACTCAAATATGACATTTAAAGCTCCTAATGTAGCCGACTCTGTGCTGGTTTGTATTGGCCCCCTCCAATTATTCTTTTGTTTTGTCTCCAGCTAATTCTCTGACGTAATTGTGACGTTGGCACAAAAAGGCTCTATAACCCATGTACACTCAACAGCTAGCCTCTAGAGAAACCCATGAGAGTCGCTCCGAATTAATTCCTGTGTCTTGCCAGAAGATGATATCTGCAGCCCTTCTGGCACACTCAGTGTCCGAATTCATTCACTCACTTTTATTCATTAATTCAAGTAATCTATATTATTGGAATAAAGTAGGGAATAGTGAATGAGGGTATGGGGTGATTTCAAACACAGCCAATGTCGCACTCGTAAAGAAATTTACTTGTTTCATTCCTGATTGAATGAGTGCTATTGAATTAATCATTTGAATGAATGGTTTGATGACTCAGTCTTAGACAATACTTAATGTATCGACTCTATTCATGGATCCAGTTAAATGTATCATTACGTGGACAAACAGCCCACCTTGTTGACATAAACACAACACTTCATTACCCAGCCTACTATTAGACTCTATAGCCTTCCAGAACCTGAAACAACAAAAACTGTAATTCATTGTGATGAAATAAAAATAAAGAATTATTTAATTGTTATATTGGAAACCTCATTTTTGAATATTCCGTTAAATTCAGTGATTTCTTACCCAGTGGTCATTGTGCTGCCATTGTCCCAGTTCTTCTGCTTTTGACATTCTAATTTTAGAAGATGCCAGTTATCAGAGTTTATCATAGAATGTTGAGAGTTGTTTTGTTTTCATCCAATCAGATTACTTGTAGAATTGCTATGCCAGCCACTAGCAACTGGTTGTTTTTGTTAAGAAATAGTTTTTGTCCCTGGGAATCAAACCCATGACTTTACTGTTTGAGCTACAGGAAGGCTTATAAATAAATACTGAAGAAGAAGAAGAAAAGATGGGATGAAAGAGGACAGTATGTTTGGGTATTTATTTTGGTAGTGTGTGGTCACTAATTATTTCATAGTTTAGATAACCTCTAAAAACACAATCTCACACAATTATGAACAACTATTCATAATAAAAAATGAGAAGGCATTTAAATCAAAAAGATTTGATATATTAAAGATTGTTGCACTATAACAAAGAGTTCCCCAAACAATACTAAACCAAATTTCTCAACAAAACACTTGTTTATCAAGTTAATCATGTGGTCATGAAGTACTATATAAGCCTGCACAAGTATTTATTGAAATGTATTCACATTTCATCAGTAATCCATGAGAGTATTGTAATGTTACAAAAATAGTTTATGGTGTTCCTAGTGCAGTACAATGTGTAAAATACTAATCTCACAGATCCATATACAAACACTGTCACATGAATAATCATACCCATATGAGATGTAACTTAAAGCACAGTCTTCATTGCCAGTGTAACTATTAGGCTCTCCGGGGCTCCAGAACCTGCATCAGTAGATCAGCATTAGATGTTCAGTGCTGCTTTCTGTGAGAATCATTTATTAGATAATAATCAATTCAGTTCCGTGATTTCTCACCCAGGGGTCAGTGTGCTGCCATCAACCCATTTCCATCTGCCCTCCAATTCACTGTCAGTCAGACCAATCCAGACTGCATTATTACCAGAAATGCTCTTAACAAAATCCTGTGCAGATGAAACAATTACACATTTATATCATAAACTGACAATAGACCCATTTCATTACTCATCCAGCTAAACAACACACATCTTTCACTCACTTGTTCCTCTCTGTTGTTTATGCTGATCAGATCTGCTCCTCTCTCTGTACAGTATCTTCTGCTCTCAGCCCAGCTCTTCATCTCAGAGGAAATAAAGTAAAAACTGGATTGATAGTAAATCCATCCATCTGTGTGAACAACCAACTATTATTTATTCCAAACTTCTTCAAACTGAGCTCATATTGTTACTATGTTCAAAACCGTTCCTAGGCCTTTGAGGACACCTTAAGTGATCAGCAGGTTTGGTTAGGATTAGGGGTTGATTTTATGGATAGAGACAAGTAAGGGAGCATCCATTTATGATTTGTATAAATATAATCATACACATATGATTATATGAATCATATATGCATACAGATATTTTATTATTCCACACTGTGTGGAATAATTTATAATGTCAACAAAACACTGAGGTCCAAATATGTATATGCCACAATTTGAAGATATTCAAAGAAATGTTTGTTTATTTATTTGTTTGTTTTGCTATTTACAATTACTGTCATTTACAATTTGTGTAAATAGCATATAACACAATTTGTACTTATGTAAATATAGTCTGCAAACAAGTTATTGTACAGTATGATCACAGTTACTCTTGTAATCTTCCAAATTGTACTAGTGTAGATTAGTATGGTTGTTTTTATCATTTTTAACTTGACTCACACATATTTAAAGTAAAATAATTCTATTTTAATAATGACACTTAACCCCAATACAATGGAAACTTTATTGCAGTCCTTAAAAGGGTTGTTCACATGGTTCCAAATGTAAAAAAAAAAATTCTGTCATCATTTACTCACCCTCCACTTGTTCCAAACCTGTATGAGTTTCTTTCTTCTGTTGAACACAAAAGAAGGTATTTTGAAAAAGTTTAGTATCAGAACAGTTGATGAGCTCCATTGACTTCCACAGTATTTTCTTTCTACTGTGGAAGTCAATGGTGCCCATCAACTGTTCATCCTAACATTTTTCAAAATATATTCTTTTGTGTTCAACAGAAAAAGAAACTCATACAGGTTTGGAAAAACATGAGGGTGAATAAATGATGACAGCATTTTCTTTCTGGAACATGTTCCTGTTAAGTAGCAACTATTAAAAAAAAAGGCCAAAGAAACTCACCCACTTTACCAAGACTCCTCTGAAGATCATTTTTCTCCCGTTTTAGCTGATCTCTATCTCTTGTCAGATTATGATTCTTGAGTATTAGCTGCTCTCTTTCATTGGTCAGGTTTGTGTTCTTGAGTATTAGCTGCTCTCTCTCATTGGTCAGATTTGTGTTCTTAAGTATTAGCTGCTTTCTCTCATTGGTCAGGTTTTCATTCTTGGATATGAGCTGTTGTCTCTCTTGAGGGAAGATGACACACATCACTATGACTGCAGTCAGCAGAAGAACACACAGCAGCACCAAACACACTACAGCTGCTCTGAAGCTTCTGCTCGTCACTGAATAACTTCCTGAAGAACAAACATGCTGTTATTCTCTTTATTTATCCACATAACACAGCACACATCAACTGAAAGCATGAAAACTGAGCAAATGCTTGTGCCTTTAAGCCATTATTGACAAACATGTGCTATTATATTGTGTAATGAAATGCATTCTTAATTAATGTCAGTACCTGTGAGTTCAGATGATTGGATTCCCATTGTGTTACTGGCCGTGGTCTCGTTTACAAATTTACCTTTTGTAACAGCAATATTTTCATAGATATTATCAGTGCTTTTTCCATCTTCTTTGTACATTTTCCAAGTTCTTCCCTTTTCTATATTTTCATTTAGACTGTCAAACAGTTTCAGTGTCGTCAAGATGCCAACAAAAACACTAGTGTCTCTCCTGGAGTGGACTGTGTTGTGTTCCTCATCTGTGTTTGTGTAGCCAGTATTTATACAGAAAGGAACTGTTTTTGTGAAAATGTTTAAAATGTATGCATAAAGGAACTTCAACTCGCAGAATGCCACCGTAAATGTTTGTTCCAACAATGTGGATTGTGTTCATTTAAATGAGGTTCAAATTCATGTGTTATTACAGAATCACACATTATGTGTATAAAGCCTTCAGAGGCTTGTTCAGTTTCGCTTGCATGCTCTTCCAACAATTTGCAAATTATTCAGTAATTTTAAAGAGAGTTGAGTTTTTAAAGGATCTTGTGTCTGTAAATTTGGGCTTAACCTGTTGAGGTTCATTAAAGTAAAATGTATTTGTACAAGTTAAAGGATTAGTTCACTTTCAAATAAAAATTTCCTGATAATTTACTCACCCCCATGTTATCCAAGATGTCTGTCTTTCTTCAGTCGAAAAAAAATTAAGGTTTTTGATGAAAACATTCAAGGATTATTCTCCTTATAGTGGACTTCAAATGGCTACCAAACGGTTGAAGGTCAAAATCACAGTTTCAGTGCAGCTTCAAAGAGCACTACATGCTAGAAATATGGGTCTTATCTAGCGAAATGATCTGTCATTTTCTAAAAAAAAAAAAAAAAAGATATCTTTAGAACCAAAAAGGTCTCCTTCACTGCACTAGCTCTGCGATGCACGTCCGTGACTTCACGTAATACGTAATTACGTTGAAAAGGTCACGCTTGACGTAGGCGGAAGTAAGGTTTCATAAAGATTTAAACATCCAGGATACGCACACGAAGTGGCCATTTTAAATAATAAACTGACACAAGACATTTGAATATGTGTCATTGAACATACAACAACTTTTGAACGGTCCTCCTTCTCCACATTTGTAAACACTGTCTGAGTCGGTACTTCCACCTACGTCAAGCCGACCTCATACGTCATCTGCCCGGAACTGCATCCGTTTACAACAGTGAGCGCAAGCTTGATTAAAGTGATGATTACGTTTTAAATATGGTTATTTTTCTTACAAAAACGCATCGATTCGCTACAGGAGGCCTTTGTTCACCCCCGGAGCCGTGTTAGACCATTTTATTAGGATTTTTTATTTATTTATTTAACTTCTTTTGGACTGATGCATGCACCACCCGCTGAGTGGCATTAAACAGCTTGAAAGATCAAAGACATTTTTTATATAACTCCCGCTGGTTCCCTGAAATAAGAATCAAATTACCCCTTAGATGACTTGAGGGTGAGTAATTTATGGGCTAATTTTAATTTTTTGGGGTGAACTAACTCTTTAAGGTACATAAAGTCAGCATAAGAACACAGCAGCACCAAACACTGGAGCTGCTCTGGAGCTTCTGATCTTCACACAGTCACTTCCTGAAGATGACAGGCATGATTTTACATTTCTTCACTTCCTCATATAACAACTAAAATTATAACAGCTGTAGACTGTCTCTAGATGTTTGTTAATCTAGTTTTGTCATTGAGTTTTATGAGTAACCTCAGCTGTGTGTTGAGGTGTTTGGGTTTTCGGTGTGTTAAAGTCCTCCATGTTTTTCTTATGTTTCATGTGTCTTACAGCCTCGGCACTGATGTAGATATCTACTAACTTCTGTCTTCTGGTTCCATCATCAAAACTTATCCATACTAACATTAACAATTCCAGGTAATTTCAGTGCAGTTGAAATGGTTACAGTCATTTAACAATGGAACATGTTGATCCGTTTATGGTTGATGGTTTTAGCATCAGCTGCTTGTACATGCTCTTCCATCAGTGTGTATTATTTAGTCATTTTTCAAGGAAGAATTATTCCCCTCAGTAAAAATTGTGTTCCAGGCCCCCTCTCCCTCGTTGGGCCCTTGGAATCGTCCTAAGCACTCCTGCATAGAGCACTCATATATGGTAAAAGGGAGGTCAACTGTACTAACTAGATGCACGAACAAATCTCACTGGTTCTTGCGCAAGCTCAAATGTGCTGGCATGACGCAAGAATTAACCTCATTGGTTCTTTTGCATTAAGCAAGCAGAGCTGAGCTTCCATTTACCATAGTTGAGTGCTCTATGTACAATAACTGATCACTGTTTATATGTGAATAAAATTTAATCTGTTAATCATGTAAAGTGATTGCGTTTCTCAAGAATTGGTTTAAACCGCTCGATTCATGAGGATTTTTTTATCTCTTTGTGAGTGCTTTGAAACTTCAGATTTTTGGATAAATAGGCTTTAGGCTCTCTCAGATTTCATTAAAATATCTCCATTTTTGTTCAGAGGTTAAACAAAAGTCTTATGGGTATGAGAGTTGATGGGGAGTTAATAACAGATTTGTAATTTTTTGAGTGAACTAACCCTTCAGTATCACATAGAGAATGCTTGAGCAGTCTAATGTTTATAAAGAATACATACTTTTAAGATCCCCAAATATTTTTATTCTGAATCCTTTTTGGGAACTTAATTGTGGGCTTCAGATCCCCCTGTACCCATCCATGATACCTGTTTCCCAGGTTCACATTATTTTGTCCAACCCCTTTATATTTAAAAGAGTATTCATTTGGTTCCACCTCAATGAAAAAAAGGATTATTACATTTGATGTCGCTGATGGTGCGTGACTTTTGCGAACAGCTCTGAACATGCACTTACAACTGTTTTTTTATATATATTTACAGGCTGTTACAACTGTAAATATTCTAAACTTTTAATTAACTTAAGTAGGCTGTACAACAAAGTTCTAATTGGCTGCTTTTTCTGCAGAAAGCTAAACTCTAGTGACTTCTGTGTCTGGTTATTTTTTCATCTATCATTTGTTGGTAAAGGGTAAGAGACCCTGGAAAATTTTCGTAGCTTTTAGGTTGTTGCTGGTACATCAAAGTCCAGACTGTTGATCCGTTTATGGCTGATGGTTTTAGCATCAGCTGCTTGTACATGCTCTTCCATCAGTGTGTATTATTTAGTCATTTTTCAAGGAAGAATTATTCCCCTCAGTAAAAATTGTGTTCCGGGCCCCTCTCCCTCGTTGGGCCCTTGGAATCGTCCTAAGCACTCCTGCATAGAGCACTCATATATGGTAAAAGGGAGGTCAACTGTACTAACTAGATGCACGAACAAATCTCACTGGTTCTTGCGCAAGCTCAAATGTGCTGGCATGACGCAAGAATTAACCTCATTGGTTCTTTTGCATTAAGCAAGCAGAGCTGAGCTTCCATTTACCATAGTTGAGTGCTCTATGTACAATAACTGATCACTGTTTATATGTGAATAAAAACCTAAATCTGTGTAATCATGTAACGTTATTGCTTTTTCTCAAGATTGTTTAAACCGCTCGATTCATTAGGATTTTTATTTTTTATCTCCTCTTTGTGATGCTATATATATAGTGCATAATAAGTCCAACCCCTTTATATTTAAAAGAGTATTCATTTGGTTCCACCTCAATGAAAAAAAGGATTATTACATTTGATGTCGCTGATGTTGCGTGACTTTTGCGAACATCTTCTGAACAGTGCCCAACAACTGTCTTATATATTATATATATATATATATATATTTTTTATTTATATATATATATATATTTATTTAAAAGCTGGTACAACTGGTAAATATTCTAAACGTGTAATAGACTAATTAGGCTGTACACAAGGAGTTCTAATTGGCTGCTTTTTCTGCAGAAAGCTAAACTCTAGTGACTTCTGTGTCTGGTTATTTTTTCATCAATCATTTGTTGGTAAAGGGTAAGAGATCCGGCGAGCCACATGATTTTTGTCAAAGAGCTGGGTGTGGCTCGTGAGCCATAGGTACCCGACCGCTGAAATGGGGTGAACTATTGGGATCTGTGCTCGACCCGTCTCACTAAAACTAAAATGAAGTTAGTTTTGGAGATAAAAAGATTTTCCTGGTAAAAACTAACATTTTTTTCTTCTTCCTATGAATGAGTTTGACCAAATGAAATATGACAGTTCTGTTTTGTGTAAGAGTTTTTAGTTGCTAAATAATTTCCATTTGTGTATTTTAAGGTTCTCTTAGGTTTAATGACTGATAAAATATGGAAAATTATTTTAGAATTATGAATACTAATGTAGATGTATGTATTCAAAACAGAGCATTTTATTTTTATTTTATTTTATTGTATTGAAGTTAGATTATTGCAGAATAACAACAAAACAAAAAGCATAAAAAAGCATCAACAGGCAAATTTTCTTCACAAAAGGCTTAAAGGTGAAGACTCACTAACTTTAAACCCGTAACAAATGATTCCAAACCAAACCTGGGATGAATTAAACTCAACAATAATAGCAGAGCCTCAACACCCTCTTAACAACTTTATTTTATTCAATACTTCACCAGAACTTATTTGAAGTACTGGAGTGATATGCAATGACTGGTGATGTACAAATGAATAATGCACAAATAATAACTGAAGAATTTCATAACAAGTGAATTTGACTTATATAGCAGAATACTCAAGACATTTCTGGTTAAATGAAACACTCCTGGAGTCCCGTTTTGCACATTTTGTATGTCTCTCTAAGTAAACACCTGGCTCAACTCATCAGCTCATTAGAAGAAACTCCAGAGGTTGGTTTCATAAACAGTCACTATTTTTAGACTGTCTTAAGAACTAGTTTGACTAACAAACAATTAACCAAGTGGTAATCAGTCTTACTTTTTGGATTCAAATTAGACCAATTTTTGTTTTTATGTAACTGATTTCAAAAAGTTGTGAACAGTCTTGCAGCAAAAATTAGATGGCTAACTTTTAAGATCTGCCTAAGCAGTTTATGCAACTGTTCACAGGACATGAAATGGGTGTCTGATAAAGGAGAAATTCAGAATGTGCAGTTGCGGGCATCCTCTAGGAACAAGGTTGAGAAACACTGCTTTAGATGATGATCAGTTATTACAAAAGTTCTGTACTGTTGAGCTTTAAAACTGTCAAAAATATGTGTGATGTTCCTATGGCAATATGAGTTGTGAAATCGTCTTCTCTCAGATCCACTGTAAATCTGTATTACATAAAATATCATGCCACCCAAATAGAGTAGGCCACCTTGGGTCATTATCCACAACCACACCACAGTTCTCTGTTATGTATCCATTTGGCTCTCCAAGCCCCCATAACCTGAAAATACAGATCAGCATTAGATGTTCAGTGGTGCTTTCTGTGTGATATGATACTGACTGTGAGAATCATTTATTAGATAATAATCAGTTCAGTGATTTCTCACCTAGAGGTCATGTTGGTGCCATCAACCCATTTCCATCTGCCCTCTTCAGCAGTGTCAGTCAGACCAATATAGATCACAGCAGTACCAGACATGTTCTTAACAAAATCCTGAGCAGATGAAACACTCACATTTATATCATAATTTAGCACATTTCATCTGACCATCTTACATTTAGCTGCTAAACACTATAAATTTACATAAAACTAAAATATTTCACTCACATTTTCCTCTCTGTTGTTTATGCTGATCAGATCTGCTCCACTCTCGTTACAGTATCTTCTGCTCTCAGTCCAGCTCCTCGTCTCATTGGGCATGTAGTAAAAACTGAATTGATAGTAAATCCATCCATCTGTAAACACAACCAGTTCAGCGGTTAGCTTTTACAATCATCTCTCTGTAACTTATAACAAATACTCATAGATTGTATACACTGAAAGTTACCGAAACCACAACCCAACTTAAAAATGTCATTCTTTAGAAATATCTGCTGTATCCACCTATTTTTATTTTATTTTTTTCAAAGTGGAAGCGAGCTATTTTCTGTAAATGTTCGATATGGAATAGAATAAGAAAAAATAAAAGCAGTAACGGTAAAACAATTTGCACTACAGACCAGTTTGTTTATAATTGGAACAATACACCAAAATAGTATAAGAAGAACCAGTTTGCAATATCAAGCAGTATAAAGAGCTGTTTTGTAATTAGTGGAAGCGGATGACACCAGAAGCCGGACACATTTAGCTTGGAAATATTTTAAAAACAAGGTGGATAGCAAATAACTACATAGAGTAAAGAAACTTTACCAAAAATCTGAAGTTCATTTTTTAGCTGTTCTCTCTCATTGGTCAGGTTTTCATTTTGGGATTTGAGCTGTTGTCTCTCTTGAGTGAATGTGACACACAGCACTATGACTGCAGTCAGCAGAAGAACACACAGCAGCACCAAACACACTGCAGCTGCTCTGTAGTTTCTGACCCTCACTGAATCACTTCCTGAAGAACAAACATGCTGTTATTCTCTTTATTTATGCACTTAACGCAGCACACATCAGTTGAGAGTCAAAACTGAGTAAATTATTAATATCAGTACCTGTGAGTTCAGATGATTTTCCTTGTGTTGAGTCTTTTCCAGTTTTACCTCTTATAACATCATTTACATAGATATTATCAGTGCTTGCCCCATCTTTGTACATTTTCCAAATTTTTCCTAGATTTTCTTTTACACTTTCAGACAGTTTTGGCGTCGAAGTAACACTAGTGTCTCTCTCCTGGAGTGGACTGTGTTGTTCTCTTCATCTGTGTTTGTGTGGCCAGTATGTATGCAGACAGGAACTTCAACTCACTGCAGAAGTACACTGGATTTGTTTCCCCCTCTCTACAGTGTGGATTTAGTTCATTGTAATGGAACTTAAATGTATATATAAAGACAGTCATTCATTGTCTTTATGTTTACATTTATTAGGGGCTTGTACATTTTGACAGTGAGTGCTGCTGGAAAACTTTTGTTGCTGCTACATAAGCAGTCCAGAGCAGTGATCAGTTTGCGATTTTAGCTGCGGCTGTGTTTACATGTTTTTCAAGAAGTGTGAGTAATCTGATGATTTTCAACTTTTTTAACAGAACTACTGTCAGTAACTGTTGAGGTTTGTCAAATCCTAAACATCTTTTGGTTTCTGTAGTGCAGTTCAATTCAATTCAATTCAATTAAAACACTTTTTTTCTGGTATATTTTACACAGTTTTGTAAATGTGTGTTTTAAGGATATTTAGACGTTTATACTAAAAACCTACAGGATTCAATCTGAGGGTATTAGGGATGTAAAGATTCAATAGCTTATTGACGATTCATCAAATCGTTTTTTTGTTTGTTTTTTGAGATACTAAACAAATCGCAATTCATTTAGGTGTAGGAGTTTATATGTATGAATGTATGTCTGAGGGGAACTTACTGTCTTAGAAAAGTTTAGATGGTATTTTTTCTTTTCATCTTGCAGTGCGGTATAATCGTAAAAGTTCATAAGTTCAGCGCTGCTTTGTTTTAGCAGCGAAAACCAAGGAACTGCTTTAAGGGCGCCACCGTGCTGGCAAGAGTGAATCTGCGGCTCATTCCGGTCTGCTGTTCTTGTTTCCTGCAGAGATTTTATATTTATATTTCCACAACTGAAGTCAAACCATGCTGGTTTTGCTTCATATTTCGACATATACCATCTAATTAGATTAAAACCTGCTCAAGGGTTTGGCATGATGCGCATCTTTGTTGGATCATGATTAAAATGCAGTGGTTGCCTCTCATTTTAAAAGGAAAGAGCACAGACAAAGTCTTAGTTTGTTTATATGAAGAGATTTATTTTATTTGTGTTACTTATTTATTTGATTTGGGGCTTGTTTAAAAATTCATGTATTTTGTATTACCTACATTTATAGTTAAATGTTATGTATTTGGCAGATGCTTTTATCTAAAGTGACTTACAGTTGAGGACAATAGAAGCAATCAAAACCTACAAAAGAGCAGTAATATGCAAGTGCTATATTAATGTATTATTATAGTGTTATATTTCAATTTCACAAAGAAATGTGCAGCATTTTGTCCAAGCAATAATAAAAGGACACATTTAATTTATAATTTGTCTTAAATCTCATTTTGTAAAAAAAAAAAAATAAATAAAAATATAAAATCTCGAATCGAATCGTGAAATCAAAATCATGAATCGAATCGAATCGTGAGTTGAGTGAATCGTTACATCCTCTAAGTATGCACCGACTTTTTTTTTTTTTTTTTGGTCAAAACGGCACTAAATTTCAGTTCAATTCAGTATCGTGAAATGTAACTATTACACGTCTTTAAGACTTGAGGACCAAACGATCAGTGACAGCAACACCAAGCAGAGTGAAAGTGTCACGCATTTTAAACCTTTTAATGGCACAAAAACAGCAAAAATCAACAAAATGATAAAATACATCTATCAGCAAGCTCACAGCTGTTAAACAACAACAGAGAACAAAACAATGCTGATGAAGTCGATATTCATGATTGAAAAAAAAAATCTTAAAATAGCCTACTGTCAGTGCGAATGACTGCTTATTCATGACACAGCTTAATTTTCTCAAAGTTAGCCTCCCAATAAGTAGCCTTTTGTTTCAGTTATTTGTAGGAGTTGCTATGCAGTTATTGAAAATATAGAGGAAGAGAAAGAGCGTGGTTTTTTAAAACATAAAATTTTTTTTTTTAGTTCGCTTGCGTGGTAATGTCTTGTGTTGAGAGAGACCGAAAGCGCTGTCCACGACATTGTTTTTTTTTTTTAATGTTTGAATTGCCAAGGCCCCGCACATTATTAATTCTGTACAATTAGAATACTGTCCTCATTAGGCCTGTCACGATAACAACTTTTTGTTGTGCGCTATATTGCCCCAGAAATAATTGCGATAAGCGTTATTATTGTCATTTTAAAGACCATTTGATGCACTGTATATATATATTCATAATGTAACAGCATAATAATGCACGAAGGCCTACACACTTCCAAATGACAAAAAAAAAATTATTTTTAAGAATATCTAGATCATGGAAATTAAGTATCAAAATATTAGATACCTTAAAAAAAACTTGAATAAATAGTAAATAAACATTTCTAACCAAAAAGTTGCAAGAACCTGGAGATTTGTCTGAGATTTTTCCATCTACAGATTTTTTTCCAGACCTTCTTTTCTCTGTAAATTAAGGGTGCACACTATTGCTGAAAAACACTACTACAAAAATCACTACTTAGCAGTCAGATGTCCATATGCACAAAGGTACAGATCCCTAAACAAGGCCATATCTGCAGATAGAACTTTGTTTGTAGAAGCATTTTTTAAAATTTGAACTAACACCTCATGACTACACCACATTATGTACAAGAAGCTGCAAAAGACACAGGCGCAAGTGGAATGTACAAAACATGGTGACATTCATTTTAAGTAAATATAATGGGCAATATATTGCGTTACCAAAAATTATTGATGTCATGTACATATTTTGCGCGATAAGTCGATATATTGATTATAGCGACAGGCCAACCGTCATTAATGCATAACTACACAGGGGAAACATGACTATGCACTATTACATTGTATAACTACTATACCTACAGAATCTCTGATTAACGAGTTAGTAAGAAGAGGTAGCGCTCAGTTGAAACTGGTAGTCACTATTAGCTAATCATCATGTAAAAAAAAATGTTTTTTTCATTCTCCTGTAGAACTCCTAAGAACTAACTGTCTACATTTTTCATAATGAATGGGAATTAATGCCATAAAGAAACTTATATTCGAAAATAAGATCATGGGAACTCACGATATGACTCAGTATTAACAAATCTTCTAAGGAACTATTAATTACTTTTACTGCATTTACCTTGGGCATTAACATGCGATCACCGTGACTGATCAGCCGATCGATCATCAGTCAATCAGAACCACGCATTTACACTTGCAACATCAGCTGACTTCCGCGATCTGGATACCGATCGGATCGTAGTTCCCGGCAAATTTTTTCAATAAGTCTGCGGGCAAAGACGTCGACCTGAAGTGGTGGGTGCTTTGAAAACTATTTTAGTCGCGGACATTTTTACAAATCAAAATAATGTAACGAGTCCGCCCCAAAACTAGGCTCTTTCTTGCCGACAGATTGGGAAGAGGGGGGTGGCTTTGCTAATATCGACCTGCGAATGCAGATATGATGGCTGGATTGCGTTTACATTACACTAAGATCCAATCACAATGCGTCCTCGACTACCTCTGGACCAGGACACGATGATCGGATAACATTCCGATCAGAAGTGTGTTTACACTTGTCTTTTCAATGTGTATGTGTACAACATCCGGATACAGGTCGCTTGTTAATGCCAAGTGTAAATGCAGCCTTAGATCATTATTCTAAAGTGAAAATCATCATAACTCCCTAATATTGACTGACGTCATTGTAAGCTTTTGAGATATATGTAAGGTCTTTGATAGTAATGATTCAAGTGTTACTACATCCTTCTAAAGGAATTACTATTTTTTTGGATCAGTATTCTAAAGTGAAGATCATGGTAACCCATAGTAATGATTTAAGTGTTACCAAAGCTACCAAAATGAATTACTAACCAGGACTTTACAAAAACCTCAAAAGTTTACAATGACTTCAGTCAATATTAGGGAGTTATCATGTTTTTCACTTTAGAATACTGATCCAAATAATAAGTAATTTCTTCTGAAGAATTTGGTAATACTTGAGTCACTAGTTGGGTTACCATGACCTTCACTTTAGAATTGATTATACATTATGTATTATTCATATTAATTTTGAACCTGTATACAGTAGTTCTTAGGGCGATATGAAAAAAATTATAGTTACAGATTAGCTAACAGTGAATTACCACATTCGACTAAGTACTATTACTTACTAATTCATTAAGCAGAGTTTCTTGTTAGATACTATAGTAGTTACTAGAGTGCTAATATTGCATTACTCATGTGTTCAAGTGTAGTTATTCATTAATGATGGAACAGTAGTCTAGAGTTACTAATAATCCCTTCAGTTCTGGTTTTACGAGGTGCTAAAGATAAAGCTAATACTAACATTGGCGAACATATCTGGCAAACTACCCATTCGTAGGTGTGTTTGCACTCTAGAGCAACGTAAAAGGTCCATTTACAATGTTTTTTACTGCATTTATAGTTGAAATCTGACTTCAGCCACACTAAATTTTATCATGTTGGTAGCATACAGGACAAGCTCAGGGTCAGGACCGAAGCGATCATGGTAACCACAGGTGTAAGTCTTACACCTGCAATAAAGCCCACTGTGGCTGAGTCATCCACAGAAATCAGAGAGTATTCGGGATCCATTAATTTTCAAGCAAGCCAACCAACAAAACAACAGAAAACAAATTCAAGATCTCACGTTGGGCATAATCATACAGTTTTACTATGATCGTTTAGCATTAAAACTAACCTGACAAATGGGCGTGTGCT
The DNA here is from genome assembly GCA_018155175.1 of Sinocyclocheilus anophthalmus. Taxonomy (NCBI): domain Eukaryota; kingdom Metazoa; phylum Chordata; class Actinopteri; order Cypriniformes; family Cyprinidae; genus Sinocyclocheilus; species Sinocyclocheilus anophthalmus. Next base: position 174,026 of record JADLZN010010995.1, read on the forward strand.
TTGTTGTTTTTTGTTTTTTGCAGTGTTTCATAACTTGCATTACTGCTTCAAAAGGCATCAGTATTCAGCAGAGAGCGAACTTGTGTAACACTCTGGAAAGAATAATGTGAATGAAACGATTGAACTCTTGAAGAAACTCACACCAAGCATAATTAAAGCACTGAGTAAAGATAATACGTAAATATATGCCTTTTTGTTTGAATTTTTTTATTTGTCTTTTTTATTTGACTAGAAAGGTCCGGCAGAAAAACCAACGGATCTCATGATAATTTTTATGTATTTTACGTAAAATGTGGTTCTTTAAAACGTACATTTACTTACGTTTTTTACAGGCACTAAAACGCACAATACTGACGTATTTTTTTCAAGCTTTAAACGTACAACTGACGATGGTAAGACCACCTAAAAAATTAATCCTTGATGCATATTGAAATCGCCATTATTTATATTAGTTTAGTTGTCATCTGAATTCCCGTTTGTTTTTCAATTCATTATTAACATTTACTCTTACTTATGAATTATAACATTTCGTTTGTTGTGTTATTTCGCTGCCAGCTCCTTTTCCAAGAATTGCTACATAAGTTAAATACACGTTCACTTTAAAAACCGTAAAATAATAGCATTTTCTGCATCGTTTAACATTTATGCTACTTGTCAGGTGTAATGTTTACATTGATTGTCGATGGCCACAAGAGTCGTTTTCCTCCGCTCTGATATGTGACTGACAATAGAACTATAACCACACCAAAAACGCAACATGGGGAGGGGAATTACAAATTCAAATTTTTTGTATTAGTGCGTGCATCCAAACATTCCGAATCCATAGGACTCCTTCACAAGAACAGCCCAAATAGATCCAAGCCTTTATTGTGCAATGTTCATCTCCATCCCGAGCAGCGAGTCCAGTGACCGTGAACAACAGCAAAGCCCGCGCTGACTGACGCGCTCTTTACAAAACTCAAATGTTGCCGCTTCAAACGAAAGGTTTTACGGCAGGATAATCTAAAACGCTCATTGGCGCTCCTCCTGCATTCATCCAGATGCGACATGCCGTGTAATTTTTTTCTGGTGAGGTGGTTTTGAATGATGCCCGCACACCTTCACATCGTTCGACGGAGTGGATCAGGAAAATTTAACTGGATAATATTTCAGCGATTAACACCATAAAGTCCTGCTCTATCAATAACCTACTGTATCTGGCCAGAGATGATTGCGTTGCAACTCATGTCATTTGATTACTTTTTGTAACTGCTTTGCATTTTTAATAAATTAATGATTGTATTGCATTCATCTGTATGCCACGTGTTTTTCTATACTGTACTGGAAAGGTTTAGTGCTCTAGTAGGAGTGGAAATTCGCGACTATAACAAAATAGTTAAGGCGATATTTACTAAAGTTTAATTTCTTCCTTGCATATTTTTTCGTCCTGACTGCGTTTTATATCCTTTATATTCGCTATAAAATGGGTAGGGTAAGGTTTGGGGGTAGGTTAAGGGGTCTAAAATCTAAATTTGCGTATTAATAAAATGATAAAAATTCATATTCGCTATAAAATGGGTAGGTTTAGGTTTGGGGATAGGTTAAGGGGTCTAAAAATCTAAATCGCTTATGGATAAAAATGCATTTATACGAATTTCTTGATGATATAAAAGATACGTAAATATTTTAACGTTTTTTAGCTAAAAGTACGTAGCGATTTGTACATTTTAAAATGTTGAAATACATCTAAATTGTACGTTTTAGCATTAATAGAAACGTACAAAAGTGTACGTTTTTGCTTGTAAATGGTACGTATTATACCTACGCATACATGAGACCAGGCGCTGAAGAACACACAGCAGAACCAAACACACTACAGCTGCTCTGTAGCTTCTGTTCCTCACTGAATCACTTCCTGAGAATTCCCACAGACTTGATGTGTTATGCTGAATGGACTAACAATTATTCATACATCTTTTTAAAAACTTTATTTTTAAAAGTACTGTTTGCATGTCTTCAAATATTTATGCATAAATTTGTGCTATTATTTTTCATGAGGAAAAGTATTATTTATTCAATTCTGTACCTGTGTGTTCAGGTGGCTGGATTCTCGTCGTATTCGAGTCTTCTATCTCCGTTGTGATTTCACCTCTTATAGCATCAGCATTTTCATAGATATCATCAGTCTTCCTTTGTCTTGCTCCTGTGTCCATTTTCTCAGTCATATCCAGTGAACAATATCTTTATTCTATTATTATTATTTTATTCTTTTTGCTATCAACTAACAAATAAAGATAACAACTAACTTATACTAGCAACTTTTCAGAGGTGGATCTTTTTATACTCTTGATGTGTAGAAATGTTCTACGTATTTATATGTACAGAAGTTCAGCTCACCTCAGAATGTCACAGAGGGGCTTGTTCTGTCAAAATTTTAATGATTATACCAGGATCCTGCCACTATTTGATTATTCAAAATGTTATCGTCAAACTTTACAAATCTGACGTTTCTGGAAAGCGTAAAATACTTTGACTCCACAATATCCTCCTGTAGGCCATGTCATTATTAAAAGGTGAGTTGCTATGGAAGGCATAGGGAAAATACTCTTCCTGAAGATGCAAGATGCATGTAGATTGTGTTCATTTAAATGAGGTTCAAATGCATATATTATTTTTAACATTGGGTGGGGTTGGAACATTTTCGTAGCTTTTAGGTTGTTGCTGGTACATCAAACTCCAGACTGTTGATGCGTTTATGGTTGGTGGTTTTAGCATCAGCTGCATGTACATGCTCTTCCATCAGTGTGTATTATTTAGTCATTTTTCAAGGAAGAATTTTTAAATTCCCCTCAGTAAAAATTGTGTTCCGGGCCCCTCTCCCTCGTTGGGCCCTTGGAATCGTCCTAACATTCCCCAAATGTTTTATTCTGTTTTTATTCTGAATCCTTTTTGGGAACTTAATTGTGGGCTTCAGATCCCCCTGTACCCATCCATGATTCACATGCTAATACCTGAAATGGGGTGAACTATTGGGATCTGTGCTCGACCCTTCTCACTAAAACTAAAATGAAGTTAGTTTTGGAGATAAAAAGATTTTCCTGGTAAAAACTAACATTTTTTTCTTCTTCCTATGAATGAGTTTGACCAAATTAAATATGACAGTTCTGTTTTGTGTAAGAGTTTTTGGTTACTAAATAATTTTCAATTTGTGTATTTTAAGGTTCTCTTAGGTTTAATGACTGATAAAATATGGAAAATTATTTTAGAATTATGAATACTAATGTAGATGTATTCAAAACAGAGCATTTTATTTTTATTTGATTTTATTGAAGTTAGATTATTGCAGAATAACAACAAAACAAAAAGCATGAAAAAAGCATCAACAGGCAAATTTTCTTCACAAAAGACTTAAAGGTAAAGACTCACTAACTTTAAACCCGTAACAAATGATTCCAAACCAAACCTGGGATGAATTAAACTCAACAATAATGGCAGAGCCTCAACACCCTCTTAACAACTTTATTTTATTCAATACTTCACCAGAACTTCTTTGAAGTACTGGAGTGATATGCAATGACTGGTGATGTACAAATGAATAATGCACAAATAATAACTGAAGAATTTCATAAGAAGTGAATTTGACTTATATAGCAGAATACTCAACAAGACATTTCTGGTTAAGTGAAACACTTCTGGAGTCCCGTTTTGCACATTTTGTATGTCTCTCTAATTAAACACCTGGCTCAACTCATCAGCTCATTAGAAGAAACTCCAGAGGTTGGTTTCATAAACAGTCACTATATTTAGACTATGTCTTAAGAACTAGTTTGACTAACAAACAATTAACCAAGTAGTATTAGACCAATTAGACCAATCTTCGTTTTTATGTAACTGATTTCAAAAAGTTGTGAACAGTCTAGCAGCAAAAATTAGATAGTCTAACTTTTAAGACTAGCCTAAGCAATTTATGCAACTGATCACAGGACATGAACTGGGTGTCTGATAAAGGAGAAATTCAGAATGTGCAGTTGTGGGCATCCTCTAGGAACAAGGTTGAGAAACACTGCTTTAGATGATGATCAGTTATTACAAAAGTTCTGTACTGTTGAGCTTTAAAACTGTCAAAAAGATGTGTGATGTTCCTATGGCAATATGAGTTGTGAAATCCTCTTCTCACAGATCCACTGGAAATCTTTATTACATAAAACATCATGCCACCCAAATAGAGTAGGCCACCTTGGGTCATTATCCACAACCACACCACAGTTCTCTGTTATGTATCCATTTGGCTCTCCAAGCCCCCATAACCTGAAAATACAGATCAGCATTAGATGTTCAGTGCTGCTTTGTGTGTGATATGATACTGACTGTGAGAATCATTTATTAGATAATAATCAGTTCAGTTCAGTGATTTCTCACCCAGAGGTCATGTTGGTGCCATCAACCCATTTCCATCTGGCCTCCACATCACTGTCAGTCAGACCAATATAGGCTGTAGTACCGCCAAACATTTTCTTAACAAAATCCTGAGCAGATTAAACAATTACACATTTATATGATAAACAGACAATAAACACATTTCATCTGACCATCTTACATTTAGCTGCTACACACTATAAATTCTTTAAAAACTAAAATATTTCACTCACATTTTCCTCTCTGTTGTTTATGCTGATCAGATCTGCTCCACTCTCGTTACAGTATCCTCTGCTCTCAGTCCAGCTCCTCGTCTCATTGGACATGTAGTAAAAACTGAATTGATAGTAAATCCATCCATCTGTAAACACAACCAGTTCAGCGGTTAGCTTTTACAATCATCTCTCTGTAACTTATAACAAATACTCATAGATTGTATACACTGAAAGTTACCGAAACCACAACCCAACTTAAAAATGTCATTCTTTAGAAATATCTGCTGTATCCACCTATTTTTATTTTATTTTTTTCAAAGTGGAAGTGAGCTATTTTCTGTAAATGTTCAATATGGAACTAGAATAATAACAAAGTGCAGTAAACGTTAAATCTGTTTGCACTACAAACCAGTGTGTTTGTAATTACGACAATATAGTAGAATTACGTATTAAGAATTACCAGTTTGCAATATCAAGCAGTATAAAGAGCTGTTTTGTAATTAGTGGAAGCGGATGACACCAGAAGCCGGACACATTTAGCTTGGAAATATTTTAAAAACAAGGTGGATAGCAAATAACTACATAGAGTAAAGAAACTTTACCAAAAATCTGAAGTTCATTTTTTAGCTGTTCTCTCTCATTGGTCAGGTTTTCATTTTGGGATTTGAGCTGTTGTCTCTCTTGAGTGAGTGTGACACACAGCACTATGACTGCAGTCAGCAGAAGAACACACAGCAGCACCAAACACACTGCAGCTGTTCTGTAGTTTCTGACCCTCACTGAATCACTTCCTGAAGAACAAATATGCTGTTATTCTTTCTATTTGTCCACTTAACACAACACACATCAGTTGAGAGCATCAAAACTTTGTTATTGTTTTATTTGTTATATTACTGATATTAACTGAATTATTAATATCAGTACCTGAGTTCAGATGATTTTCTTTGCATTGAATCTTTTCCAACTTTACATCGTATGACATAATTTGCATAGATATTATCAGTGCTTGCCCCATCTTCTCTGTACATTTTCTCAGTTTTTCAATATTTTCTACTTTCAAAAAGTGTTGGTGTTGTCAAGATGCTGACAAACTAAGACTGGATTCTGTCCTGGAGTGGACTGTATGTGTTCCACATCTGTGTTTGTGTGGCCAGTATTTATACAGAAAGGAACTTAAACTCACTGCAGAAGCACTTTGTTTCTCTCTACCATGTGGATTTGGTTCATTTTAATGGAATTTAAAAGCATATATTAAGACATAATTATGTATTGTCCTCATTCATTGTGGGCTTGTACATTTTGACAGTGGCTGCTGCTGGAAAACAAATCCTAAACATCTTTTGATGTCTGTAGTGCAGTTCAATTAAATGGAATCAAATTAAAACACTTTTTTCTGATATATTACACAATTTTTAAATGCTGGTATTAAGGATTTTTTAGTGTAAAAAATAATACGCAATATAAATTATTCCATTCTTTCATAAGTTTAAAATTATACAAACAAAAGAAACATCTGCATGCGGTGTCGTTTGAGGTCCATCACTGTCCACCATTCGTAGTTGTTAGAGGAATGTTTCATCATTGACGCAGCAATCAGAGCTTTTAATGAAAAGACACATGTGTGGGTCTTAAGGTGGTTACATACATTGTGTGTGTATTTCTGCTTACACTGCATGATTAAATCATGTCAGGCATGTTTTTAGTGTTGTGTGAAAGTAAATTGTGAAAAGTCTTTTGTATATTGTCTGATGTGTATGTTAGTATATATATGACATGCAATAGGTTATAGGTTGTCACAGGGTTTTCTGTTGTGACAGGTTTTTAAGGTGAAATTTAAATATTTAAAATATATTTAAAGCAAAACCACAGGCAACTATGCAGAGGAACTACAGGGATCTCTTCTCCCTCCGTCTCTTCCGTTTATTTTTTTGTCATCTAATCAGGGTGCTTATTTTATTACTGTTGTGCCAGCGTGCTATGCCATTTTGTATATAAATTTTAATTGTGCTTACATACTTTACTTCTGTAAATAAATAAAAGATTTAGTGTTTTTTAAGATTAGATGTGTTTTATCTTAAACACATCGAGTATAACATACTTGTCTCACATACTTTAAACCCTTGAAAAATGCTTACAAACCAAACCTGAGATAAATTGAACTTAATAATAATGTCGGAGCTTAAACTCCTTTTAACATTTTTGTTTTATTCAAACTTCTTTTACATGCTGGAGTGATACACAATGACTGGTGATGTATAACTAAATAATGTACAAATAATAACTGAAGACTAGAATCTCACTTATATAGCAGAAAGCTCTGTGATGTAAATTGTAAATTTGCAAGACGTTTCTGGTCGAATTATTACAAAAGTTTTGTATTGTTGAACTTGATGTTCCTATGGCAGAATGAACTGTGAAATCCTCTTCTCACAGATCCATTAAAAAGTTTCATTACGTGAATAATCAAGCCACCCTACTATATTAGGCCACTCTGGCAGTTTAGGCACAGCTACAGTCACAACACAGTCATCGTCTACAATGCCTTGTCCACTATTTGGCTCTCCTGACGCCCAGAAACTGAAACTACAGATAAGCATTAGATGTTCAGTGCTGCTTTCTGTGTGATATGATACTGACTGTGAGAATCATTTATTAGATAATAATTAGTTTAATTATGTGATTTCTCACCTGGAATTCAGTGTGCTGCCATCAACCCATTTCCGTCTGCCCTCCACATCAGTGTCAGTCAGACCAATATAAAATACAGCATTACCAGACGTGTTGTGAACAAAATCCTGAGCAGATAAAACGGTTGCACATATATATGACGTATATTATAACTTCATTTACATAGATATTATCAGTGCTTGCCCCATATTTGTACATTTTCCAAATTGTTCCTAGATTTTCTTTTACAGTTTTCAGACAGTTTTGGCGTCGAAGTAACACTAGTGTCTCTCTCCTGGAGTGGACTGTGTTGTTCTCTTCATCTGTGTTTGTGTGGCCAGTATTTATGCAGACAGGAACTTCAACTCACTGCAGAAGTACACTGGATTTGTTTCCCCCATGTTTTTCAAGAAGTGTAAGTAATCTGATGATTTTCAAGGAGGTAAACTTTTTTAACAGAACTACTGTCAGCAACTGTTGAGGTTTGTCAAATCCTAAACATCTTTTGGTTTCTGTAGTGCAGTTCAATTCAATTTAATTAAAACACTTTTTTTCTGGAATATTTTACACAATTTTGTAAATGCTTGTTTTAAGGATGTTCAGATGTTTATACTGAAAAAAAAGTCAAAATACTGATTACAAATTTTTTAGGCAGTGTAAAAAAACAAAAACCAATATAATATATTCCATTCTTTCTAGTTTATATGATTTAAAATTATTCAAATAAATGCATGATTAATAAGCATTGATTAGTAGCTGAATATTTTGGTGGTGTATTAAAGTAAATTGTGAAAAGTCTTTTGAAATTGAACTGTGAAATATTATCTGATGTTAGTTATACGCATGATGTTAGTTATACGCATATCCAATAGGATATATGTTGTCACAGGTTTTCCTTAATGCTAAACCATAGGCGGCTTTGAAGGGGAACTACAGCAGTCTGTTCTCCATCCATTTCTTCTTCCGTTTTTTTGTCATCTAATCAGGTTGATTATTTTATTACTGCTATGCCTTCTTACTAAAAGAGGTTTGTTTAAACAAGATTAAGTTAAATTGTGCTTACATTTGAATGTCTTAAGTGCAGCTACAGTTTTGAAGGCTATTTGCACTTACTGTAAACATTAGTTACTATTTTCACTTTTCTTTGCACTGAGTGTAAATAGTGGCAGATACTGTTTGCACCCCAGTGTATTCTTGTGTGTAATCATAGTATGTAATATTATGTAGCATCTGCGTAGGATCATGCATGAGCGTTGGACTGTTTATGGCTTAAAAGACCCCTTTAGCCTTTTGACATTTGCATATAAAATACAGTTCTGGTCAGAGATGTTACTTTTGTATAGGGGTTTTAAATTGCCAGATGGTTCTTCGCCGTCAAGAAGATTCGAACCAACCCCCACTATCATCCCCCAATCTGATTTCAAACACATTCCCAAAGAGCTGTAAATGGCCAAACTAACACACACACACACAAACTAACACACACACACACATAAAGACATTTCTTTATTTTAGACTATAATTAATCAGTTATAATTGTATCTGGTATATGCATGTGTTGTGTGTACGTTCCCCTATTAGATTAGCTGAGTTACCACTCGTTATTTGTATTAGATAAAGCCATAAAACACTTATATTCAGTTGTATGTGTGTATCTTTGGTTTAATCTATACCAGATTATTGTTTCTTGGTATCAATGTCACACGTTCTTCATTTCTCGGACAATGACGTACAGTATGTTATTGTGAAACGCATCATATGACTCGCACAATATTTTGGGTTAAAACTACGGAAATTCCAGACCTGCCATAAAACATGCAAATGAGCCCACAACAAGACGAACGGGAAAGTTTCTCCCGCTCAAAATCCATGCCTTTTATTGGCCAGTCCACACAGAATAGGAATTCTCAAAAACGATTAGCCCGAAATAATCTTTGCTCAGAAAATCTTCTTCGTTTGAGACAACACCTTTAAGGACTCTCAAGACCTTCCTCTTGAGATTTATTTTCCGGCAGTTTTTACTTTCAAATAACGTTAGTCACTGCGGACTTCTTCAGAAGAACCAGAAGTAAAAAACTTCCAGCTGACTCCTCACAAACTAATCAAAAGACCTCCGTTATCTACCGCAACCGGACTCTTCCTCAGCAATCGAAACCAATGCCGAAATACCGTGCTTAAAAGTAGGGGGTCATATGCGTGTGTTTAATGTTAACATCAAAGGGAACAACATCGCCTGTTTAAAGGTGATTTTTGGCTTCTCCAATGACTGATTTCAAAGGTGTAAAAAAAAGGTTAGAGTGATGTGTAGGGCATACCAGCCAGGAGGCGTTATCCTCTGTGTAGAAATACTTTTCTCATGATAGGCATACTCAAGTAAATGAGGAGCTCACAACCCTTGGATCCTTACATTGTTCTTCTGTGATATATGTTTTAGTTAGTATATATGTTAGATAACCAACAATGTGGTCATTTTAGTAAATTCCCTTATATTCACCAACGATTGGGGGCGCTGGTTTGCGCTCCACGTTTGAAGTCATGAATGTGTGACCCTTGCTAAACATTTGCTAATTAAGAGTGTGCAGAGCCTTGTCGCAAAGAAGGACATTTATTGTTTCCGTGGCATGAAGAATAAACAGGTCCTGGAATGTGGATAATGATTCTATTATCTGCTAGCTGCTCGGTGGACCCGACCAGATCAAAGTATTGGTGTAAGTATTGATTTGGCTGCAGTATAAAAAAAATCGAAGATATCGATTCTAACAGGGTGTGTGCTTATTGCTCTGTACCAGGTGGTAGAAATTCGTCAGAATACTTCCCCTATTTTAGACTAGGGGGGTGGCGGTCGAATAATAAAACCATTAACAAAATTAAAACAAACACTGGTAAACGTTTATGGTTCAATGCGTCTTGTATCCCCTATATAGCTGCATTAACAAATCTAACACACAAGCGTACGGGAAATATGAGCTATTAGAACACCGTCATGACCAGAGAGGGCGTGTAGCACACGCAGAGAATACGACTCAGGAAGAGGGGCAGAAGACATACAGGGTTAATATTAGATTGACATAAACACAGAGGAACTACAGAAGGCGGTGGTGCGTTGATCAGGGTTGGAGGAGTAGGAGTAGAGGACCTACTTTTGGAGGGGATGGGTAGGTAGGGAGGGAGGGGAGGTAATGAGTGGGGGGGGCAGAAGGATAAAGGACACGAACTGCAAAGCGCAGGAAGTCATCAAGAGAGCAAAACTTTACAGGGACAGGAGAGTTAGGCAGGTGAGGCAGACGCGTGAGAGTCAAAGCGACGGACAAATTAGGACCAAGAGAAACAATCAAAACGACAAAGGAGACAGCAAGATGGAAGTGCACATGACAAGTCGGGTGAGAACCTACCGCAGTACACAACAGGAGCACGGGTGTATATATATAGAGAATATAACAGAGGGTATAGATATATAGATAACACACACAACACACACACACAAAGAAAACAAGTAGATAGAATAGAAAAAAGAAGAAGCCTAGGGGGTAGGGGTTGTATGCTGTTCAGTAGAAAAAGAAATAAATACGTATAAAATTAAAATAGAATAGAAATGCTCTAGTTCGAGGGCAAGTAAAGAGGAACAATCGTGGGTTAGGTCATTTCTGAAGATGGCTAAAGGACGTGTGATACACCGCATGGAAAAGAAAGTGAAATGAAGATGGACTCTTGAAAAACTAAACCCAAGCATACTTAAGCACGGGGGGGGGGGGGGGAGTAAGAAGATAAACGAAGTCCTGTTGTGTTCTGTCATAGTCTTGATGATCATAAAATGACGGATTTGTGGGTTTTTGGGTGTAAATAATAAGAGTAACATGGTGGGGGTATGAAACAAGATGGTGTCAGAGTATACGTCGTTTTAAGTTAATTATTACGGGAGATAACCACAAGACACATAATAAAAATAACACAGAAAGCGGGTCACAATATCTCCTAGCAAAAATATTCTCCGGTTTTTAAAAAAACAAGCTTGCAACACGAGTCCCATTACAGCAGTTTCCAGGTTAGTTAACTTTAATGTTTATTCAAATCAATTGAATTTGCACTGACAAAATGCCTTGCATATTGTACAAACACCGCAAAAAAAGAACAACAGTCAGTGACACGCGTGATTCCCACATCGAGATGAGTTTGGGAGAATAACACAAGGGTACCATAATACACTTCTGGGTCGGGCGGTAATAGCGTGATTCATGGTTTTTTATAAGATCCGATGTCTTGAGCTAACCATCTCATGCTGGTGGCATTGTAACTATCACCGAACAATGGAGTTGCTTGTTTTTCTTTTATCTTGCATGTGATTTTTGGTGGAGTGTGCAGACTTTTTTCAAGTATTTTGCATTGTAACTATCACATCTAACATATGTCTCACATACTATTTTCATTTATGAAAAATGAATACAAACCAAAACCTGGGATGAATTAATAAAAATGCTGCCGGAAAGGGGGAGGCCGGGTACTCACCTGTTTATTACCACCTTGTTTATTCAAAGGGCTGTGAGGTTTAAGTACTGGAGTGTTTTCAACATGACTAATAATAGACTGTATACTGCACAAAACAGCAAAAAATAATATAAGACTGATCAATCTCACTTATAACTTAGTTAAACCAAAGGGCTCTGTGACGTTCACACGTCCCAGTCAATTCTGGTTGCATGAACGCACTTCTAGTAAAAATTCGGATTCCCAGTTTTTGCACATTTAGGTATTGATGGTGACTGAAATGAGATTCTGACAAAAGGAAGCATTCAAATGGCAAATTGTCGGCATCTCCATGGACAAGGTCTTGAGAATACTGAAAATAGAGTGCGATGATATCGGGAAAGGCATAATCAGTTCGGTGCAAAAAAAAAGACTTATGACAAAGTTGGTATTGATTGAACTGTGGTGAATGATTCCGATTGCAGAATGAACGGTAATCCTCTCTCCACAGTATTCCATTGAAATATTCATTCCACAAATACAACTCACTCCACCCTACAGTAAATTATCACCACGCTGCAGTTTAGCACAGCTACATCCACACACAGTCCCTCTTCTACGGGATCCGGGCCTCCATTGTGGCGACGTGTAATGTGACGATGACCTCCAGTGCGTGTCACACAGACAGCAGAGTAGCATTTAGATGCTCACATCTGGTTGCTGGTGATATGTACTGACTGGGTTGATGACATTTATGAGAATAATTGTGAGGGTTAAGTGATCTGCCGCCCGAAGTGTCATGGCTAGAGGGAAAAAGAGAAGGCGATCACCGCAGGTCCTCGTGCGGCGGTCCACACAATAGGCAGGCATACCAATATAAATCCAGAATACCAGAGCTTGGTGTAACAACAGCCGAGCAAAAGACCAACAGCGCTTCACATAACCGGAGATGCCATAAGAGACCGGGTTGGGCAACTGGACTAGGCGAAACAGCAGTTGCGGCTACACACATAAGACACACAACCTATATCGGCGGAAGGAAATCCTCTCTCACAGCACGCACGGGGGCCGCGCTGGGGGGAGATGAGCAGAGCTGCTCCGTTCTCGGTACAGGAGGGTTTTCGGCGCGCAGTCCAGGGCTGATGCGCGGGGAGGGAGGAAAACGGGCCGGAGGCAAGGCAGGCAACTGTGAAGACCATGGAGCGGGGGTGGTGAGCTGGGATCCCCCGGGCACACGCAGCGTCGGAACGGCTAACCGACAGGATACGCACAGTGGTGTAACAATAAAAGTGACGGCGACCACACCCCAACCAACTACGAGCAGGCTGAAAAGGCATGGATCAATAAGTACAGACGAAAGGACACGCACCACAGAGCGAAGGGATGATCTTAGGTGCCAGTCGCAATGGGGCAAAGGGGGGGGCGTGGAGGATAGTGTGCTCGCAAGCGAGGGCATGTGGTCAGATTTGTTGTTCAGCGGGGGGGGGGGGGAGGGGGGGGGGGTAACAAAGGGTACACAAGACAGACCAATGAAACAAAGGGGGGGGGGGGAGGGGGGGAAAAAAAAAAAAAA